>OZ010613.1:59598902-59826402 GCA_963932145.1 Acanthosepion lycidas | reverse complement strand
ACAGTTGTACATGTTGTGCGTGACTATGAAATAATTCGGTAAATAAAACGTCTGGTCAAATATTGAATTCGGTCCTTTCTTTGAGAGCTAAAGATGTTTTTTTTTTTGTTTCTTGAGTATTGTCATAGAGTTTTTCTTTCTCATTGCCGTCACCCCTGGCATCTGTGGTATCGAATTTTAAAAAAATCTGCAGAGATTAGCCGATAGAATGTGGACACAAACAGAAACACAAGCGCGTGCACACACAACGCGCACACACACACATATGTATACAGAGAGAGAGATAGAGAGACAGAATGATAGAGCGAGAGAGCGAACGTGATAGATAGATAGATGTAAAGAGACTGATATAGTTATAAACAGAATGAGATAGGTAGATATGTGGCTTCATATCAATAAACTAATATAGATAGATAGATAGACAGATGGGAAGAGAGTGATATAGGTATAGATAGATTGATTGATAATAGGACTGTAGATAGGATGACTGACATAGAGAAATAGATAGATAGGATGGAAAACATACTGGTATACATACATATATACATATACATATATATATGCATACACACACACACACACACACACACACATATATATATATATGTATATATATATACAGAGAGAGAGAGATATGAATAGACAAAGCAAGATAGATAGATAGATAGATAGATAGATAGATAGATAGATAGATAGATAGATGGGAAGAGAGTGATATAGTTATAGATAGATTAATAGATAGATGGGATTGCAAACAGACTAACATAGATAGATAGATAGATAGATAGATAGATAGATAGATAGATAGATAGATAGATAGATTGATAGATAGATAGATATGAACAGATTAAGCCAGATAGATAAATAGATAGATAGATAGATAGATAGATAGATAGATAGATAGATAGGATGGGAAACTGACATTGAAGCGAGATAGAAATAAATGATAATGATGTAGAGACTTTTCATTTGCCGTCATCATTGAACCGTTGACTATTGTCATATCTTGCTTAACTCTAGTATCCATTTTCTATGATCCTGCAATTATTCCATCATTTCTTCCTGTTATTTTTTTCTGTCTGTCTCTTTTGGCATATTGATCACGCCGTGACGTTTATCTTATCAAGAGAATACCGTCTTCTCATGATATTAATTCCTTTGACTTTTGTGCACATGTGCCGGATAAAAATCTTGTTGAAATCCAATATCGATAGAACCTAAAAGGTGCCGGTTTAAGAAGCCTTGCCACTTTTTTGACTGATTTCATCTTATTTATTTTATAGCAGACCAGAAAAATTCATAATATCTGCAGCGAACAGGTGCCACTCTCCTTGCCAATGAGCGCTCCGACAAAATAGAGATAGGGAGAGAGGAGTGGGAGGGAAGGACAGGGAGAGGATAGAGGAGCAGAGAGAGGAGTAGTTAGACATGCGATAGGGACAGAAAGAAGGAATATATATATATATATATATATATATATATATATATATCTGTTCTCTCTCTCTCTCTGTATATATATATATATATATATATATATATATATATATACATATATATATATAAATAATATTAGTGGTCAATATCTATCTATCTATCTATATATTTCAATGTAATAAATAAATTATAACCATGGAATATTCATATATATATATATATATATATATATATATATATATATATATATATATATATATATATATAAAATTAATCACGGGCGTTAGAAGTTGTTAGAATGTTCTTTTATGACAATGGGGCGGGGCATCCCAGGGTGCTGCTCCTTTGGAAAGTGCCTGAAAAAACATACAACGGTTTGACCCAAGCCTTGTAAATGAAATTGGGTAGACGTAACACTTGTGTGACCGTCGATAGTTGTGCTAGCACGAAGTCACAAGTCATTGTGACCGAGGGTTTGAGTATGCTGGCCTTGTTCAGATTGTTGATCACGCTAGATAACTTGCTCTCTCCCAGAAAATGTAACTGTAAGGTCTGCTTATAGTTGCAATATTAACCACAGGTGAGATCTGTTGAAAATATGCAAATGTGACTGAGCGAGCGTCTGTAATAGACGGGCTTTCTCGAATACGATATATACACTGCGTGCCAAATTATTATCGAGATAACTTTTTTTCTAATATTTCAAAAAACGTCCGATCAATTCACACAAAATTTTCACCCAATGTTGGCAACACTAATCTGCGCAATCAGTGACATTTTCGTACGGATCTGCGCATGTAAACAAACTGGCACCATATTTGTTATTGAAGTCGTTCTTCAAAAACAAATTGTTCTTGGTTAGAAGTCGAAGTCGGGATGCGTGGATCTTCAGTCAACTTCATGCGAGGCTGGTCTCAGAGGTCACAGCTCCTCTGTCTGCGTCTGCGTCTCCAACTCCAACTGCAACTTACTGCCGTCTACTCGCTGCGACTCTGTTTATATGGACGCCGGCCAAAACCGGGTGTGGGCTTGTTGGGGCTTGAGTTCCTCGATAATTCTAAATCCACAATAAGGATTTTCTTTGTTTTCGGACAGGAATATTTATTACTTACCATTTTTGGAAGTCTATTACTTTCTGCCCCAGAGGCGTTCTTAAGGGAATCGTCCTCCCAAATTCTTCCTTTCTCATATTGGTATCTCACACCAATGGCCCTCAGAGGGCGTCAACATGTTTCCCTTCTCTCTCACAGTGGTATCTCACACCGATCCCCTCAGAGGTGTCAACAAGCCTCCCCTCCTTCTCATATGTTTACCTTCGCCTACCTCTCATGCCACTATTCAGCCAATGAACGCTCAGCAACGTGGGTGTGGCTAGACTGTCCTCAGTTTAAAAGTATCGCTCAAAAAAGAAAAAAATTATCTTCCCATTTTTTTCTTTCTTCTTTTTTTTTTCAACAGACCCCTACGATTCGTAGTATGGTCCCTAATCTCTATCCGAATGTCATCTGGAATTTATCAGCGAGATTTTTGCCAGCGTCAAATGGGTGGCTAACTGGACGCCTTCGCACTCTGTATCCAATTATCCATCCCAGTAACAAACTTTTATCATATCCAGGTCTGGACAATAAAACAGGTGTTCTCTTTCCAAAACCAATGATATCTCCGAAAGATAGTTAATGGTTTATTCTTTTCTTCTTTATCTTTCTCTGGGGGTGGCCTAAGCTGATGCCATTATCGGTCAGTGCGTGACCTGATTACCATTATCTCCCAGCTTCTGTTTCGTAGGCCACTTGACCAATTTGAAATTTTCATTATTGCCATGGGCAGATTGCTATCTTCTTTCGCCGCGTCATAACATGAATTAATTCCGACAGATCCGTGGTCTTATGAATTTCTTACCTTCCGCGAAAAAAGAACAAACTTTTTTTTCGCAAATGAAAATAAAACCTTTAACACTTTTCTTTGTTAAAAAAAATAACATCGCTCAGTATGTCTTTTCGTGATAGCTTCTTCTCGCCTTAATTATTTCTCGCTTTTAATTTTCACGCGACCGCTAAATAGTGTCACATTAGGATTAGATTCTTTCTCATTATCATTCACCCCCGCCAACCGCTTCCGTATTAGTGGCATTATTACCTCCCTGGGGGTGAAAGGATAAACAAAAGACTGTATTACATGCCTAACTAGTTTGAATTCAAAGATATGTACGGAATCATAAATACCAATAGATTCCAATGGCAAAATTCATGAAAAAGAGATGGAGATATTTGATTAATTTTTACTTTTTTAAAATCAACGTGTTAAAATGTGAAATAAATTTAAACATCGATATTATATTGCAGACATATTTCGAAATTCTCCAAATTCTTTCCCAACATCTACAATCTTTTCGTAGTTGTGATCTCATTATGAAACCGATACAGAAATTAAACGTTTTGTATTTTTCAAATATGTCTACACAACATAATCTTATCAGTCACTTGTCCTTCAGCAACATTCCCGTCTCTCGACCACACATCACACTTTCAGCAAACGCTGACCCGATTCGATTTTATCTCAAATTCTTATTCGATTAACTGAAACCTCAAAGGTTAATGCGAGTTCATAGCCTGTGTAAATAAAGGATACGACAATCAGTTATATTAGAAACGTTGAGAATCTCTTGAACTCTTCTGAATGAAATTGTTATGAAAGGAATGGTCAATGTTGATACTTCATCATTTAAAGAATTTTAATATTTGGTTTTAGATTTTTATTTTTTGATGTACATGCCCTTGTTCATTTTAAATAAGGTTTTCTTTTTTATTGTAGCTAATATCTAAATATATATTTTATTTAAATTTTTTATTCTCCTTTTTTTAAGTACATTCTTCGTTTTATATTTATGGCTACACTTTTTTTTCACAATTTTTTCTTCGATAGCGTTTCTAGTTTCCCTCTAGCCTTTATTTTAATTTCAGATGAATTTCTTTCTTTCTCTCTGTTTTCTATTTTTCATTTTGCCTCACCTTATTTCAGTTTGTAGCTGGATTTTTCCGCCTTTTATCTCTTACGCGGCTTTTTTTTTTTCTATTGGCAGACATTTGTTTTCATTCAAATTTTATAAATCCTTCATTTCTTTTCTTCTTTTCTTTCTAATTTTCAATCAACTTCATTATTTTTCCTTCCTTCCTTTCTTCCTTTTTCCAAATTTCAATCTTATGCTCATTCTCTTTCATTTGTCTTACATCTATCGTGACCTAAATATTATGGTGCAAAAATAATGTCGTTTTCTAACATATGTTACTATGTGAGAAAACGACATTATTTTTGCACCAACCTAATACCTTTCGTCCTGTACATGACGATAAACTACATCCGCGTCCTGGGTAAGACGAAGAACTACATCCAACAGCAAGGCCATTGATCAGAATGTTTTGAAGAGAGTTGAACCACCTATTTCTCAAATCTAACCTGACCCGGGGTGGTAGCATCTGGCAGGGCCCTCGCTATGGTCAAATAGTTAACCCCGCCCCCAAAGGAGTCAAAACAATATGAAATTATAAAAATAGGTGTTAAGACTAGCAATACTTTTTTTTTTAATATATTTTTACCAGCAATACATTTTTGAAAATATATTACCAGTAATACATTTTTGGAAAAATATTACCAACAAAAACTTTTCGTAAAAAATTATTACCTACGATAAAAACCTTGCCGGCATTAAATAACCCATTGAGGTTGATATGGCGTAAACCAAAACAAACTAAACCAAACCAAACCAAACATTCCAAACCTAGAATAGTTTGATTCTTGTGCAATTTTATCCAGCCTAACAAAATATTAGACAAGAACATGGTCATATATATATATATATATATATATATATATATATATATATATATATATATATGTGTGTGTGTGTGTGTGTGTGTGTGTGTGTTTCTGTGTGTGTGAAAATATATAGAAAATAGGAAAGAACTTGTTAGGTAAATAATCCAAAGTTCTTTAGTATTTTTGTTATTATTTTAAAAAAAATAGTGCTTGATACAAAAGTAGAGCATAAATATAATTATTTTTTTTAAAATATGATTCCAACACGCTACATAAGCGGTCTCATGTTTCAAAACAAGAGCCGAAAACTTCAATATAATTATTTGAATTAAATTGAATTAAAGTAAGCCCTGTTCCATCTTCAAGTGAAATTATTTTGGGAATAACTTATTTCTGAAATTTACGTGTTTTAATAGCATATTCATAATTGAAATCAAAATTTCCATGGTAACAGCCAGGGCGAATTGTTTAAATAGGTAGGGGTGCTGGGTGTTAATAATTTGTTTCAGTATAGAGTTACTTTCATAGATGTCAAGTCAGGGTAAGTTGGGGGTGTCTAAATTTAAAATGGAAGATGCTTTCGCCTAGTCTGGTTTACGTGTCTATGGAGATTTTTTTTTTTTATTTCTTTATGAAAGGGTTTTTTACTTAGAGGGGACAGTCTGTTTCATGCTAGATGCAATCGTCAGGCTACGAGTGCTGTTATTTTTCTCAGCTATTTATATATACGGGTCAGTGGTGAATTGTGGGTAGTCTATTATGGCGCTTATTTTATCGGAAGTCGTTTATTTGTTTATTTATCTAAATTATTTTGCTTGTTTGTATTTATTTTTATTTTTTATTTTTCTTTCTTAGCTTATCTTATTTATTTATTTTTTATTTTAATCGGTGTTTTTATTAACTTAGTAAAAATTGTTTATATCGCTTATATATTTAATAGTTTTGTTTTGGTTTGTGAAGATAATTAAAGCTATTTATTCAATTTTGTTGTTGAATGTTAAATGTATTCTAGCTATTATTTTGGCGGGAAGAGTTTTTAGTTTGTTTATAACTTCATGTAATAGACTACCTACAATGCACTACTGACCCGTATATAGAAATAGCCGAGAAAAAATAACAGTACTCGTGGCCTGACGATTGCATCTAGCATGAAACAGCCTGTCGCCTCTAAGTGCTGACATATGTTCACTTTTATATTTACACACGCTCTATCTCTGATATTGAGTACTTTCTCCCATAAATAATGCACATCTTAAGACTATATTTCTTCATACATACATATATATATATATATATATATATATATATATATATATATATATATATATATATGTATGTATGTATATAGGGAGAGAGAGAGGGGGGCATAGTGGAGTAATGGACAGTGGCTTGGATTCCAGTCGAATCCATTACATTCACTTATTTGTTAATACCCTTGGGAAATATGTGAATCCTCTTGTCCCTCCAGCTAGGGTAAATAGCAGGATAGACTGGGTTCTATAGCCTTGGATGGCAACTGAATTCAAAACAATCGGACGGTCGTTTAGGGACCCTGTGGCACGTAGTGCACCAAGTCTCTGTATTTGGCCCTTCAAAAAGTGTGGATGTTTCTGCACAAAAACCTTCAGGACTATAATCAATTCTTATGTGCTGGGATCGGGCTGTCGGTTTCCTAGGAACCGATCTGCTTGACCCTCATACGTCGAATTCGTCGGAAGAGTAGAATATATATATATATATATACACACACACACTCACAAACACACACACGCACACACATACACACACACACACACACACATATATATATATATATATATATATATATATATATATATACTCACAGGAAAGAAGGCAGAGGCTACAAAGAGAAGGTTGGGCGTTATATTTGACTTGACCTGCCGTAAAACAAACCAGGCCAAACCAAATTAGATATCTTCATTCCTATTTTCTTTATTTTTCCTCCTTAAATATCTGTTTTTAATATGATTTGCTCTTATTTCTTTCGTTCTTTATTTTCATTCATTCTTTTCTCTCTTTTCTTTTCTTTCTTGCTTCTTTCGTTTTCTTTCGTCTTTCTTATTATACTTACTTCTACCCAACCTCCTCCCTCTCTTTCCCTCTCTTTCCCTCTCTTCCGACATTCTTTTCTTTGCTACTGTCGTATAAAAAGACAAAGTAAGCAAACTCTGTTAGGGCTAATTTCATCAGGCAAAGTGGACATAACACTTCCTTTGTGCCAAAGAAAATAAAAAGCCTAATGGCTCATTCTGGCCAATTGAAGACAAAGAATTTGAAGAGTATGACTTCGTGATGGAAGAAGATCTTGGCACTGAAGAACGTTCTTGAGCTTAAGGGACTGCAATAAAAGCCAGACCTATGGAGGATAGCGGGATGAAGATGAAATAGGACCAAGATCTTCTTTAAAAGAACAGGACATAATCTTCAAGGAAAATAGGGGTTATAGAAAAGGTTCGGAAACAAGCAAAGGTTTTAAAACGCTTCGGTTTAGTCAGGTGTAGTGGATTGGTAAACAGGAAAGTGCCTACTTGCATATGTTATGTCGAAGAGAAATAAAATGTATACTAAAGTAAGAGACAGTCGAAAGTTGGCTATTGATCATAGTACAACATTTTCCTTCTGTTTCTTTCTAATTTTATGTCATACGTATTATTCTTTCTTTCGTTCTGTCATTAGTATATCTCTTCTTTCTTTTCTCTATTACATATTTATTTCTTTATGTTCTTTCTTTCTCTCTCTCTCTATCTATTTATCCTTCTTTCTATTTATCTATCTGTCTTTCTTTCTATCTATGAATCTACCTTTCCGTCTTTCTATCTATCTATCTATCTATCTATCTGTCTGTCTTTCTTTCCATCTATCTATCAATATATCTATATGTCTGTCTTTCTATCTTTCTTTCTATTTATCAATCTGTCTTTATTTCATTCTTTCTTTCTTTCTTTCTTTCTTTCTCATGTCTCGATTTATTATACTGTCTTCAATGTTGTCTTTCATTCTTTTTTTCTATCCCAAATTTCTTTGCCGTCTTTTCCTTTCCCGTTTTATTTCCCCTCATTTTTTTTTTGTTTTGTTCATTCTTTCTGCGCTTTCTTGTTTTCCTATTTCTTTGTATTTGTTTACTGTGTGTTTACTCATTTGCACCTTTTATTTCTGTCCCTACTTTTCTTTAGTTTAATTCCCCACTCCCCCCCTCATTAGGTGGTCAGTGATGTCAGTTCTCTGGTGGATGCGGGGCGCTTTTTGTTTTTGTTTTTTTGTTTTGTTTTTTTTTGCCTGTGTTTTTTTTTCTTTTTGTTGTCGTGTCTGGATGAGTGCATGTCTGTGTGAGTGCTAGGATTGATTGAATGTTTTTTTTATATTTTTATAGTCCCACATTTATTTCGTCCAGTTAACTGATCATTCTGCCACATTTAAGGATTGTGGGGGGTTCTATTACTAACATGATTTTGTTTATTTTTTTGTAAATATATTATACTCATATTGTACATACGCATTGAGGATTTTTTAACGTTGTTTTATTCCCCTCCCCTCACAGACGACAATTTGTACATACGGGGAGTATTTATCATTTTCATAGAGACAATGAGGTATTATGGTGAATGTAGTAAGAAAGGTTAGTAAGAGTGTGTTGTTTTGGTGTTAGGAATATTGTTTGTATATTTGGGTCAGTGTTTGTGGGTAGCTAAGTTTAAAGTTAAGAGAGATGAAGACCGTCCATTTGCCCATCACCTTTTTCGGCCTTGTCCCATATATTTTGTATTTTTAACAGAAATAAATAGCGTAAGATATCCGACATATAAATGTTCTTTCTTGTCTTGAAGTCAGAAAATATTTGTAGACAAGACAGAGGAAATCCACATCTCAACGTTGAGGTAATGACCGAAGTCGAGATTACAAGTCAGGATCGATTACATTACTATTCCTTCTTTTGATTTTGTCAGGAACCTCCAGATAAATAACAGAGTCTCCAGATCAGATATGACAGCACCATTCCATACACGCGCGAATGGCAGACTTTTAAATGTGCAGGATGGACTCTGACGAGAAGAAAATTCTGGCACACCAAAATGACCCAACTCATCTTGCAGTAGTTGTTGCCATTTATTCGATGTAGCCGTTCCACTTCAATTCCAGTCAGTTGAAAACTTGAGGCCAAGAAGTCGCAGTATTTTCCTTTACAGGGATCTAGCATCAGCCATGCTGATCACACCACAGAACAGTTTAGTATAATAATTTCCTATTTTTCCAAGTGGAAAGATGAACGGTGACGAGAAACATGAATCCATCATCAAAACTCACATTTTTTGTCGTATCTTTTGTTTTTGTCATGACATTTAGTATAAAGTATTGTGTAATATAACAACCGATATGATATAAAAACCTTTTTCAAAACTTTGGAAAAGTATTTATCCATGACTTTTGGGTAACTTTAATTCTTCATCCTTAATTATTAGGCACCGAATTCGGACAGTCAGCGGAGAACATTATTTTTTATAGAAGATCAAAGTTTGGTGGAGACACTGAAAAAAATTGGCGCGTTTTGGTCTTGATCAAAGAAAGTGCTTTGAAACAAGACTTACTCTTAACACGTGTATATTGATAGATATTCAAAGCAGTTCCTAGTGTATAAAATTTGATGAAAGTACACTTTATTTAAAAGACTCTTACATTTCTATGATTGCCAACCCCTAAATAATCAATTTACTAATAATGATTTCAGGCTGTTCTTATGTCCGAGTTACTTATAATCAGACCATTTATTTTAAAATAAAATTTCATGTAGCACAAAGCTGAGAGGGGAAGTGGGGAAAGGCTTGTCATCACTGATTATCCTAAACGTAGTAATATCAGATTGAGGACAGTTTATTCTTACAACTGACCCACTCATGACAAGAATCCATTATTCGACACTCAGTCTTATATTGACCAAAATATTCACAGAATTACAACAAAAAACCCATAGCTTAAAATATGTAGAAATCATCTTTTTTCATTTTTTTCTTACAAAATAACTAACAATCATACAGGAAATAAGTGGGTAGGGAATTAACACAATAAACGTAAATAAAATATTGCAAAACAATCAAAATAAATAAGTTTGTAAAATTCGTCCACCACATAGAAAGAAAGAAAAAAAAAACAAAAAAAAAATAACAGATCGGCCGCTGTAATCCGACAATAAGTCGAATCAAAAAGCCGTTTTTGAATTCAGAATTTTCCTTCTCCTCGACCGTTTACAACCCAAGGTTATAGAACCTAATCGGTTCTGCTATTTAGTAGGGGCAGCATGTGTACTGCAGCCGCAGTAGAAGGGGTGTTTCTTGGGCAAGATGGACTGACGGAGCCCAACACTCTCCAAGCCGGTTTTGAATTCAGAGTTTTCTCTTCTCCTAGACTATAGAACCAAGTGTGTTCTACTATTTCCCCTTAGCTGGTGGGAGAAGAAGTCGATTCCTTAGCACGTAAGTGAATGCAATGAATCCGATTGGAATTCGAACTCGGCCCTTCGATTCCTCAATCCGAGCTGCTATCCATTACTCCACCGTGCCTCCCTCAATATTTCAGATTAAATAAATAAAATGCCGTCCAGTGTATTGACCATTATATCAGGAATAAAATTAACTGTAATGGGACTCAAACCTTTCCAAGTGTTCCAAGAAGTAGGACTCAAACCTTTCCAAAAGAGAAACTATGATCTGTAAGTGGAATGAAAACAGTAATGGCACATTCCCTGAATCCATCATCAAAATATAAGACGAGGAATCAATGAATACTAAAGTCTTTTTGTTTTTAAATAATTGATTCTTTTTTTTTTACGTTTAGTTTCTGAAAGACATTGTACGAGAATTTCAGTATTCCTTGCCACATTCCAAACGTGTCTACTAAATGAAGACAACGTAGCCAATGTATTGATGATGACAGGTGATATGCTGATAACATAGGTATTCATAATTTGAATGAGATTTGAGACAAAATGGTTGCAGATCCTAAAGTGTTATCCTTTTACCTTTCAATAAATGTAACTTGCATTACTTTACTATTTGCTGTGCTTGATTTGTCCCCAATCATTTTGATACAAATATTGCGAAACCCCTGTAGAAATGTAAAAATAAAAGAAAAAACTGAGAAGATTTGGGCGATCACCCAGGAGGAATGTACAATGTGTTATCAAAATCTTTGCATTCAACAATGCCTTCAACTGAAAGGCGGACATCTAAAGTATGGACTCTAGGGCCCCTTCTGATATTTTTTCGTTCATGTTTAAAATTAAATGATAGGAGATCCTAAAATGTAGTCCTTTTACTTTTCAATAAATGTAATTTTTATTACTTTATTATTTGTGGTCCTTGATTTGTGTCCGATCATTTTGATTAAAAAATGTGAAACTGTAATGGCACATACCCTGAATCGATCATAAAAATGTAAGACGTGGAATCAAAGAATACTAAAGTATTTTCTTTCTTTTAAAATAAATCATTTTCTGTACGTCTTGTTTAGTTTCTGAAAGACATTATACGAGAATTTAACCATTCCATGACACATTCCAAACGAGTCCACCAATGGAAGACCACGATCCTGCTTCCCGTGGCCAATGTATTGATTATGACGGGTGATATGCTGATGACATACACTCTTATACAAAGTAATTGAAACAAAACGAATAATTCTGCTATTATTTACTTTTTCTTTCATCTTTTCACCATGAAACATGGCCCATTGAACATATTAGTACTTCGTTTATCCATTCCACGAGTCGTTCCTTGCAGATTAACCACAAATTCTTCATTGTATTTAAATCAGGAGAGTTTTCTGGGCCAATCTATAGTACTTTGATTTACTCACTGGTAAGGCTTGCCAGTGTGTTCGTGCAGCGTTACAATTTCCATACGCTCCCTTGATGTAACGTCCATTGCAAACAATGGCCGTTGTAAATGACAGTTGGGAAAATAGTGTCTGGGCGTGATGAAAATCTGATGCAATCACGGATGACGCAATATTCTTCTAGCCAAACAAATTTAATCATATACCCTGAAAATTTCATTCATATCACTGCACACCACAGCAAATGGCCTAACGTGAGCGAAAAAAATAGAAATCGATGACACCCTGTCACTCCAGTGGTTCTAAAACAGGGTGTATGATGAAAGAAAGGAAAGTAAAGCCGTTGTTTCAATTAATTTTCACAAGGATGTAGGTATTCATAGTCGGGATAAAAATGATCTGGAACATGAAATCTGTATCTTATACAAAGGATTCCAATAAATGTTACAATCAATTTGTTTTCACCGTTTCCTATTAAGTTGCTAGTAGACCATTACCATGATTATCTATGAAGGATTCCAAGAAATAAAACTCAAGACAAACGTTTCAAAACAAAAAGTATGTTCTCGAATTGGAATGAAAGCGGTCATTAGTCACACACGCTGGATCCATTATCTCTATCTATAAAAGGCAGGACGTGTGTGTGTGTGCGTATGTGTGTGTGTATGTGTGTGTGTGTGTGATGAATGCACGGCCGAAATTTTCGACAGATTTGCAGCAAAATTTACATGCACATGCTCCAAGTTAGCGGGAAGGCCAAGACCGACGTTACATTTTCCAACTCCCATCGATAGTGGAAATAATCGATTTTTTCATGCTTCTACGGCAGTTTTCATGTAGTTTGCGGCCATTTTCTACTCGCCAGAGTGAGAGCCTATAGCTGGCTGCCACGAATAGGCAGGAAGATTCTATTGGCCAGCATGAGAGCCAACAGCTGACTGACACGAATGTTAACTAGCAGCTAGCATGGAAAAGAAAAATCGATAGTTGCATTCGTCACAAGTGAGAAAAATTTAAATCTGCATGGCACTTTACTCCAATTGTCTCCTTCGCTTGCTTAAGCTCAACGTTGATTCTGATTCTGCAGAACTGGGATGGGTGTGAAAAATTATTTGTTGTTAACATTCTTTTTCATTCGGTTTTTTCTAGTTACGAGTCCTTTTTTTAAAGCTGATCGTTTCGTGTTCATTTTGTTTATTTCTTTTTTCGTAACAGATTTAATGTTTAGTATAGAGCTTAGAAAAAATTTGCAGTGTGACATAGGCACGAAGTAAGGCATGTAGCAACATCAGCACGGCAAAGGGCACTTCTTTAAAGGCAAGGAAGGGCAAAAATATTTCAAGTGATAGCGATTGCTGTATGAGTCGCACGATTTTTGAATCAAGCACGGCCAACGCCGGGCCATGCTGCTAGTAAAAATATAAGATGCGTTGTCAATGAATGCTAATGTCTTTAAATACCAAAAAATTAGTTACAACAAATTTTAGTCAAGCGATAAGGAAATTGAATATGGAATAGGCTGCGCTCGGAATAGTTTCTTGCAACACCGCACGATGCTACCAAACCAAAACATTAACGTAAGAACGTGTCATCTTACTTAAATAGCCTGGTTATAAAGAGATCCTACATGGCGCCTAAACCGTTCTGAAATATTTAAACTGTCAGCTGTTTGAAAAAAGATTTCTCAGATCAATGATTAAAAATAGTTTTGAGCGAATGAAATATGTAGGTCTTACGGAGGACCATCCTTCTTCGAATCTTGCGGACTGGAGTTACAGAATATCGAACGAAATAAGATAAAACATATGACTTGAGGACTTTCAACAAAGTAAGTCGAAGAGAAATGATAAACATAATGAATATGTTGATATTCTACATTACTTCAAGCTAAAATTTATAAAGGAAACCACTATTAGTTCTAGAAAGAGCGATAACAAATATTGCAGTTGAGAAACTTATTATACACTTCAGCAGTTTTTTTTCTTTGTTTTTAAATAAATGATCTCGTGTCTTTATGTCATAGTTTACTTTAGTTGAAATAAAAATGATTTGGACAAAAAAAAATTAAAAAAAAATCCATTTCCAATTGTTCCAAGGGGTTGTACTCAAGAGGAACTATTCCAAGATAGAAACTATGATCTGAAATTCGATAGCAGTGATGTCTCTTACGTCAATTCGATCACAATCAATCAAGATGAGGTATTAATAAACTCTAAAAACTTTAAATACCACAATGCTTACTATTGTGGATTCCAGGGTGAAATCCGGTACCAATAAATAACAAACGCCAAGAAGGAATATAGGAAAATAAATGTATTAATGTAATAATACAAACTGGTAATGCGGGTTAGTAGTTCCAAGAATGCTGGTTAGTAGCAAAATATATATATACCGTCTTTGCTATCGACATATCACTGTATGACTTCTTACTGAGTTTACGTGCTTGCTCCCTGTGAGTCTTGCTCGTTACGTTCGTGCTCGTTCATCGCTCTGACTCGTTCTTCTCCCGGGTATTCACTAGCAGTAGTATATGTATACCCTCGGTGAGTCCATTTCTGTAAAAAGGGGAGAACCCCTCTACAGTTACTTACAAAATCCAATTGCACAGAGGATAATTGATTTTATTTGTTTGTTCAATGGCATATCGACACCTTATGGGTTATTTTATGCCGAAATTTAATTTTCTTGGGTGTTTTGAATAATAAAAATAATATGTTATTATGATTTCACAGTTTAATTGGTACTCATCTCTTGCAGGACAATAATGGCGGTGATATGTGTATTTTATATTGTAGTTTTCTTGAAGTTATATTTTGGAGTACAGTTTGGTTTAAGAAACTGGAAACTGGATCAAGGTCATGAAGATTTTTTTCCAGTTGGTTGTTTGGTTCTATGAATTATTTTATCATCATCATCATCATCTTCTGTAATCGTAGGGGAGGTCCGAATACAGAAGCCACACTAAATCTCCTCCATAACGGTCTATCAAAGACAGACAGCGGCATTTCTATTCTTTGATATTGTCCAATCAGATTTTACATTGGCGTCCTCTCCTACGTCCACCTTCAACGGTGCCTTTCATGATGGTCTTGCCCAGCAAGAAGTTTCTTGTAATTTGTCTAAACATCGCCATTCTGTTTGACAGTGGCGAGAAAAAAAGGTTCCTGGTGGCCCACAAAACTTTCGACTCTTTTACGTAGAAACTCATTGTTTTTTTGGTCTCAATAGAAGATGCGAAAGGGTTTTCTCATGCATTTGTTCTCAAAAACTTGGATCCTTCTCTCAGTACCTGCCAACCTTGTCCACGTTGTCTATTCACCTATATGTTCACACTTATAGGGGAATGGAAACTACCAGCGATTTGTACAGTCTATAATTTATTTGTAAGCTGATTTTGCTCCTCCATATTCTTGTAAATTTGGTCATCATTACCATGGCTGCAGTAATCTTTAGACAAGATTGCTCCTAATTATTTCAAACAGGAGCAATCTTGTCTAATAAACCTAATAATTATTAATACACTTAATTCTTTAATTAAAACTTTAATTAAATTTCTTAATAATAAGGAATAAATGCTACATATCTTATTCTGCTTTCACAACTGAATACATGGTAGATTTTATTCAGCTTTTCTGCATATACATGTTACTTTGGACATTTTTTACAAGAGGCGATGATGTGTTTGGTTTATGTTGTAGTTCTGTTATATTTTGAAATAGAATTTAATTTCAGACATTGTAGGCTAGAAATATGGATTAATGGTATGAAGAATTTTTTATGTGGGTTTTTTGGTTGATTGAATTTGCTCATCGTCAAATCAACCTCTAAATATTTTGAATACAATTTTATAACTTTAACTAAATATATTTTGAATAAAATTCTGTCCTCAACTACAGATAAAATATATTGTTGGTCAATTTGCTACAAAATGTATTGTTGGTCATTTTGTTATAAAATGTATTGTTAGTAATTATTCTATAAAATATATTGTTGGTCATTTTGCTATAAAATGTATTGTTGGTCATTTTGTTATAAAATGTCTTGTTAGTCATTTTGTTATAAAATGTATTGTTTGTCATTTTTTTATAAAATGTATTGTTCGTCATTTTGTTATAAAATGTATTGTTGGTCATTTTTTATAAAATATATTGTTGGTCATTTTGCTATAAAATGTATTGTTGGTCATTTTGCTATAAAATGTATTGTTGTTCATTTTGTTATAAAATGTATTGTTGGTCATTTTGCTATAAAATGTATTGTTGGTCATTTTGTTATAAAATGTATTGTTGGTCATTTTGCTATAAAATGTATTGTTGGTTATTTTGCTATAAAATGTATTGTTGGGCATTTTGCTATAAAATGTCTTGTTGGTCATTTTTTTATAAAATGTATTGTTGGTCATTTTTTTATAAAATGTATTGTTGGGCATTTTGCTATAAAATGTATTGTTGGTCATTTTGCTATAAAATGTCTTGTTGGTCATTTTGCTATAAAATATATTGTTAGTAATTATTCTATAAAATGTAATGTTGGTCATTTTGTTTTAAAACTGTACTGTTGGTACCTTTATTATAATTTTTTTATTTTTTTTATTTTTTTTAACATACAACGTGTGTTAGCACGTGCGATACCCTGTCTTCATCAGCCGCCAACTAGGGGTGATATCACGGTTTCGGTGGCTATGGCTGGACCGCCACCCCTGGCGCCACCAGCAGCGTTTGCCACCAGGCAGGGTATGAAGATAAGCTAATTAATCGTTCCTTTAAGTAAATTCTATCTGCAATGAAAGTTTCCTGAATGCGTTTGCCGTTATTGACGCGCTCGTAAAAATCGTTATGGACGACCACGCAAATATCTCACTTGCGCATGTTAGGCCGTGATGTTGCGCGCAATTTTATTTACTTGTTTTGATCTCGACAAAATCCAACTTGACGCGTGTTGAACAGTTTTTTGAAGGCGATGCGAAACGCTTTTCAACCAACGGCCAGTGATGCCTATTTTTGAAAGGAAAGAAATGACCGAATGTCCCGGAAACCCACGACACCCAATCTCAATAGGCATCTCCTTGCATATATATATATTCTTGGTAATTTTTGTTATATAAATATGAACTTTTGGTATTTTTACTATAAAAATATACTTTTATACTTTCATAGTGTTTTGTTTTTTTTGTTTTTTGTGGGGGTTCACTATTTGACCATAGCTTGGTTCGTGACAGGGCCTTCCTCCCTGGGTCAGGGTGAATCTTGAGACAACAATTAACCAGTGTTTCCATGCTCCTCAAAATCTCCACCCTGATCAGAGGCCTTGCTGCCGGATGTACTTTATCATCATACCCAGAACTTTGAACATACAATAAGCTGCAGTATGGGCTATTTATCAGAAACGGCAAGTGGCTATAAAACCATGACGTTAACTTAAAAACTCGAGTTATTTACCAAAATTGCCACGTTAGATCAAAACTTTCATATGGATGCCATGCGCTAAACTCTTTCAGAATAAACTAAACTGTCGACTGTATACAACCGCTTTCTAAGATCAATGATTACAAATGGCTTAGGACGAAGGAAGCCTGTTGATTTTAACATAGATTGGCGCTACACAATCACTATAAATGTACGGAATCAAAAGCAGCAACAACTAAAATGAATAGCACATGTAATTTATACCTTTTAGGAGAAATAATAACATGTTGAAAACGAACAAAATATGGTAAGGAAACACCTTTCAATTTAGAAAAAGCGATAAAAGCTTTGTGAACTTGAGAGACATATTTTCCTAAATAAAATCAAATAGTTATTTCGAGGCAGGTCGAGTGTCCGTTCGATATCATGAGCGTTTATTCTCACAAATCACAAGGAAGTCGTCAAAATGAGGAAGGAATTAATGAAATTTTCAAATTATGATTCCTCTAAAATAATTAGAACAGTTTATTTTTTTTTTATTCTGTCTATATCTCTTAGATCAGGTGTTATGATAATTTACATTATTCGGATTGTTATCCTCATCGTCATTGCCATTTTCACAACGTTTCGGCCGTTGTACGCTCTGGCCGTCTTCAGGTGATTGGAATTTCGTACCGAACCCTTTATCCCGTCTATCGCGATAGATTATTCTAGTTCCACGTGCCCTGCCTCTTCAGGATGTCTCAGTTATTTCCCTTTAACCCAACTGTCCAAGTTTTTGGTTCGCCATTGCTGTAACCATCTACTGAACACACACTTCTACGGGTCTAGTCCCTGGATCTATCCAACGCCTTTATCCACTGGACAATGCGTTTATTCTTTGCCTTTTTGTTTCTTTTGTTCACCCAATGGAAAGACCAAAAGCAACTGAAGACAAAAGTTTCAAACATAAAGCTGATGTTGTTGCGTACACTGATGGAACAAGATGCGGATATTATGAGGATATGTAGGATAGACAAATCAAGGCTGACGAAGAGGTTCACATTGTTGTGCTCCGGGAAGCATTCACTCGGGAGTCCATTCTACAATTTAAGATTTCCGGGAAAGATGCTCTCTGAGAGTAACACCCTCCTTAGCAATAAAATGAAATGAGAATGAGTTGATCGGCCGTTTCCAAACTGTGAAAATCTCATTTGTTAGAATAAAAGAATGTTGGATCGAACATCTGACATGAAAGTAGCAATATATACATTATGCACTCTATTGTCCTCATCTTTGTTACCGTATTTATTACAACGTTTCGGCCTTCTTCAGGTGGTTGGAATGTCACACTGAACCCTTTATTTCGCTCACTGGGGTAGATTGTTCTAGTTCCACGTGCCATGTCTTAATGGATGTCAGTTATTTCCTGTTAATTCCCCTGTCTAAATTCTCCACTGCCTTGACCGGGTATTGAACCTGTCACTGGATCTATCTAACGCCTTTATCCACTGTGCCATTTGTCCTTGAGGACATCTGTGTATGAGTTTCCGGGTATTATAAACCCAATTTGGAGAACTTGGAGAGGGGAATTAGCAGGAGACATCCATTAAACATGGCACGTGGAACTAGAACAGTCTACCCCAGTGAGCGAAATAAAGCGTTCAGTTCGACATTTCAACCACCTGAACAAGGTCGGAGCGTACAACGGCCGAAACGTTGTAATAAATATGGCAAAAAAAAATGAGAGCAATAGCCCGAATAATGTAAATAGTGTACATAATACCTCATCTCAGAAATATAGACAGATAATGAAAGTATCGATATAATATTGAGAGGCTAGCCATGTTTCGTCTGTGGGGAAAGCGATTGTATCGTGGAATATAACTTATCAACGACAAAGTCGCCAACACGCTTCTGAACTCTGTCAAGTCGATAAAGTGAGTATTAAGAAGCTACAGCCCAAGTATAGAAGCAATAGTCCAATTTCGGTTTAATCTGACTCTTGCAAAGTTAGACATGGCAGGAATCATGTTCTTTTTGAAAAGGAGTTGAGTGGCTTTCCAATATTTCAGTATTATTGTTAGGTTATTTGTCGCCTAAATATTCCCGGAAGGATATAAAAAAATGGTGTTTATTGAGATTTGATTCATTTTCTTTTCTTTTCTTTTCTTTCTTTCTTTCTTTCTTTCTCAGTCATTTGAAAGCTATCTATATTTCAGTTTGTTCACATCTATCTATCTATCTATCTATCTATCTATCTATCTATTACATGTTGATCATATCTATCTATCTATCTATCTATCTATCTCAGTCTGTTCATGTCTATCTCAGACTATTCATTTCTATCTATCTATCTTTCTCTCAGTTTGTTCATGTCTATCTATCTATTTATCTGTCTGTCTATCTATTTATTTTTCAGTTTGTTCATATCTATCTCAGACTGCGTATATCTATCTATCTATCTATCTATCTATGACTTAAGTATTTTTCACACAAATGCCTACATTTTATTCATTTCTTTTTATTTGAATTCTACCAAAACATCTAATTTTTTTTTTAAAACTACCTGTTGGTTCCCATAGTTTTTCAGCCGTCATCTTACACGCGTAATAAAAAGTCCCATCCAAATACACCGATATCAGGGCAAATACAAACACACTAATAGAAATAAACTTACACACATACATCCATATCGGCACACACATATACATATACGCAAACAAAAAACACTAAAGAAAGAGAAAACAACAAGTATATACAACTAAGTCAGTACACGGGCAAAGAGCGATATAAAAGACACGTACATAAAAACACCCACAAACGCATATAGCTACTCATAACTACACAGTACCAATACAGGTACAACATTACAAATAGAGAAATGACTTGCTGGTAGTTGTGCAATTTCTATACTAATAGATTTTTGTTCTTTGTTTTTTTTTTGCTTCAATGTTTTCTTTATATTTCTCCTTTCCGAGATGTACGATTGACTACACCCATTCATAAGCAAAGAATAATCCCTTTCTATTCGAAATAAGAGGTTTTTAACTAAATCATTCGCAGAAGGAAATAGCGATGAGGATTAATATCTCCTTAGACATCTCGATCAAAGAGAAATGCAGCTGTCAAGTCAAATATGGCGCCCAACCTTCTCTTTGTACCCTCTGTCTTCCTTCCTATGAATACACACACACACACACATGTATATATATATATATATATATATATATATATATATATATATGGAGACAGAGAGACAGTTTGTTTTTGTCTAATATTTTGTTAGGCTTGATAAAACTGCACCAAAATCAGACTATTCTCGGTTGAGTTTGGCTTCTTTTCTTTTAGGCATATCAACCTAAATGGGTTATTTAATGCCGACAAGATTTTTTTGCTGGTAATGTGTTTTTTCCAAAAATGTATTGTTGGTAATATTTTTTTCAAAATTATATTCCTGGTAATAATTTTTTTCCCAAAAACTATTGCTGGTATTAAAAAACTATTTTTGTAATTTCATCGGGATTCCATTTGGTGGGTTAACTATTTTTCCGCAGCTGGGACTCTGAAAGATGCTACCACCCCAAGTCAGGATGGACATTGGAACACCAGCAATTAACAGGTGTTTATACGCTCCTCAAAAACTCCTGATCAAAGGCCTTGCTGTCGGATGTCTTAACCAGGACGCAATATTTTAGGAGTTTATGACTTACCTCTTATATTCCAGGGCATCTTCATTTTCACCTGTAGTGTTTTTTTTCCATTCCTAAATATTTCCTACTATTCCCATTATTTGAATTTAGACGAAAACACGTATCTTTGTCCCAATAAATTCAACCCTTTACCCTACGGCCTTCTTCAGGCATCAGGAAAATTTTATTTAATCAAAGGTGCCAGATTCTTCTCATCAAGACAATTTCCTAGTGGATTAAAATGTTTGTTCGTGAATTTCGTGATACATTAATTATGATTTCAATCCTTTGGCCTTGGATTTTTTACTTAGACCCAGTGAAATATTAAATGGATTTATATTTATTAGGTTGGTGCAAAAAATAATGACTTAATAATGTCGTTTTTTGACGTTAAAAAATACGTCAAAAAACGACATTATTACGTCATTATTTCTGCACCAACCTAATAAATAAATAAATAAAAAAACCGTTGGTCTGATTGATACTTTATTTCACCCCAAGGAAACAACTGAGACGCAAGAGGTTTACTGACTGTTGGAGAATATAAGAAAAATATACAATTAAAAAGAGAACACAATAAAATAACAAGAAGTAAGAAGACAGAAAATAACGATTTACATTGCTTTATATTTTTGAAGATCAAATTTAACTGGGAAGCAAGAAGAGAGCTCCACAGCAAGAAGTAGGAGAAAGGAAGATGTTAGCATAGAACTTGCGGTAACATCTAACCATTTCAACTGTGAATCGATGAGACCTTGCCACCGACTTATTACTGCGGTTAAATTCCCAAAGTCTGGGTACCATAGAGGAGAGCGATATCTATTCTGTTTAATACAGAAATGTGGCACAAGGCGGAAAAGGGGATTGGGGAAAGGACGGTCTTCTTCTGTCTTAACTATAACTTAGCTAGACGCAAACATTGACCCAATCGTACGAAACAATATCCCTTACACAAAAACAACACATTCATACGTACCTTTCTTACTACAAGCACCTCTTTGTCTCTACGAAAATACTAACTAGTCCTCATATTTACAATTCGTTGTCTGTGGGGGGAGGGGAATAAAACAGCAATTCTAAAAACTAGCTCCAATGAGTATTTACAATGTGAACACAAAAACTATTTAAAGAAACTATAGAAAAATAAGATTAGTAATAAAACACCGCACAATGACAAAATGTGGCAGAAACATCACTTCACTGGCCGAAATCAATACGGGACTATAATAGTATAAAAAACATTCATTCATCCCAAGCACTCACACTGACATGCACTCATTCAGACACAACAACAAGCACGAAAAATACCACTCACGCGAAACGAAAGGCGCCCCGCATTCACCAGCGAACCGACATTACTGACCACCTAACAAAGGAGGGGATGGGGAATTAAGCTTAAAGAAAATAGGGACAGAAATAAAAGGGGCCAATGAGCATACATAACCTAGCTAAGTTAACTGAAAAGGGAAACTAAAGCATCAAATAAACCTAAGCTAGCCTAGTTTCGGGATGGGTTGCACAAGTTCAACCCAGGAAGAGCAATATCCTGATGCCTAACCGGCATCAATGTGCCACTCAAATCAGCCCCTTTCACACGACACAAACGCGCAAGATTCACCCACCTTTTGGTACCATAGAGGAGAGCAATATTTATTTTGTTATCTACAGAAATATGGCACAAGGCCGAAAAGGGGATTGGGGAAAGGACGGTCTTCTTCTGTCTTAACTATAACTTAGCTAGCCGCAAACACTGACCCAATCGTACAAAACAATATTCCTTACACCAAAACAACACATTTATACGGACCTTTCTTACTACAAACACCATAATACCTCTTTGTCTCTATGAAAATCCTAACTAGTCCCCATATTTACAATTCGTTGTCTGTGGTGGGGGGAATAAAATAACCATAGAGGAGAGCTTATCAGAACAATTACCATGAAAGTATTTATAGGCACAGGGAGGCTACATGAAGCTATCGGTAGATATGTGAACACCTCATAATAACAAGTACATCTGTGTTAAAAATGCTTTTGTGATATTTTAAAATAAAATTAAATGATTTATGTTTCAACTGAGTCCAATTAAATGTTAAATACGTTAATACTTTTCAAAAAACTTTTCAGAAAATTATATTTAAATTTCACAAGTTTTTTAGTAAAGAGAATCATATCATGTTGATAGATTTGTCAATATGGATGTTTTTATCGATTTTTTTGATGATGAAATAAACAAATCAATCCTATCCATTAAAATTCGATTTGAAATACAGTAAAGTGTTTTGCTTATTGGAAATATTAAATTTAATTTGGAATTAAAACTAAAATAAAAACTTCAAGCTTCAAGCTGTATTATACTACTATAAATTAAAAATCCAGCAACATTTTTCACAGGAGGGCAAAAGAGTCAATTAGATCCGTTTCCTCTCTACTTTCCTGGACTTTTCAACGAGAAGCTTCGAAGAAAAGGGGAATATTATGTTCCTCGCAATATAGAAACCAAAAATTGAAGTAAAGAAAAACAAAACGAAAAGTGAGCAGCAAGTTATTTTGATTCCAGACTGAATGAAGGACGCGATGTCGCATTCTGACGAGAAATGGGTGTTTAGTCAATTTTTTTAAGCATTTCACCCCAAGCAAGGCGGGAGTGGCAGTAGCCCGCAAGGGGTTACAGAGGATTGAGAACAAGAGTAAAGAGGGTTGTTCGACGAAAGGATAGAGAGAAGGACGGGGATCAGGGTCAAGTCATTTGACATTACGTTTGAATATTTGAAGATTATAGCTATCAGGGAAGCAATTAAGAGGAAGAGAGTTCTACTGTCTGAAAGTGCGAGATAAGCTGTTGCAGTAGAAAAGACAGCTACATTTAACCATTTCGACAGTGAAATGGTGGGACTGAAATGCCAACCAAGTTATACGCTACTGTTTGGGAACAAATAAAATTAGTTAGTCGGAGAAGTTGCCATAAAAATACTTGTAGAAAAGACAGAGGGAAGACACAGCACGTTTGTGAGAAATTGAATGTAGTCGAGATGCCATGTCAGGGCCTATCATATAGCAGATCCGTCTTTTGATTTTGTGGAGAATCTCGAGAAGGAAAGCGGGGACACCAGATCATATATTGCAACAGTATTCAATGCAAGGACGTATGATTGATTAGTAAATTTGAAGGATGGTCTCAGGCCAGAAAAAATCTTTCTGGCACGACACAGAGAACCAACTTTCTTTGCATGTTTCTTTCATTGTTGATTCTAGTTTATTTCGTTCGATTATTCGGTAACGAATTATACATGCGGAACGTCTGGCCACCCTAATGTCAAATCAAGTTACGTTTTTTCTCTTCATTTTTAGATGTCCTATCCCCTCAGGTCGTAGCGGATACTGGCTCTCCACAACTTTCTGTCATTTGTAGTTCTTAATATATTTTACCATTTTAGTATTTCTTTTAAATTCTGTCCTGTCATCCATATACTCAAGCTCACTAAATATTTGTTTTTATCATTTTTCTCTGTCCTTCTTGACTTCACTCTGTGAGTATCAAATTTTACAAACATTCTTCCCTCATTTGATTGATTTTTAAGACAGTTATAACCAATAGAGATTATATTGATCTTTTTTTAAGACCCTGTAAGTTACGTAAAATATATAAACTAGCGTTTGCAAAACAAAGTCCATTAACTCAGATTCCACTCTCTGACCTTTTGCAACAAGAAGTTTGGAAGAGAAGAAGACCATTCCCGGAATAAGGAACCAAAGCTTGAACTGAAAATTAAAACAAAAACGGGACAGCAAGAAATGTCATCATTATTTTGATTCGAAGTATTATGCAATCAAAAAAACTGACACACAATATGAGTGGATGATGGGATGTCCCTATCTAAACAAATTGCTCTCTTTCCCATCTCTCTTGTTTTACGAACATAAGAACACTTAGACAATTTCTGGCTACTGCGATTTAAACATTATTGACAAAACACAAAACACAAAACGTCAGAAGGCCCGGGATTTAGAGAAATAGAAAAAAAGTCAAATATTGCTAAGAGCTACACAGGATAGGAAGTTGAGGAGAACCATGATCGCTTTTGTACTGAAGTGACATAGCACAAAGAAGAAGAAGAAAATACTTGCAACCAATCTTTTTAAATATATACTCGACCATTGTTTACCTCTAGACTAAGGTATTTATCATTGTTAATTGATAGACTATCAGTGTTTGCCTATAGACTCAAGTATAAATATTTTGTCTATAGACTCAAGGATAAATATGACCTGTTTTGCATAAAGATTTGAATATAACCACATCTAATTCTTCCTTATAAAATCAAATATAAACTCAGTAATTAAGGGAAGCCAACAAATTCAAGATGGAGTTTCAAATGGGTGCAGAAATACAAGTAAAGCACAATACACCGACTGAAGCGACAAAATACTTAAAAAAGAAAGCAAAAGCAAATGCAACAGACCAGATAGAGAAACGATGGATAGACAAACCGCTTCATGGCCAATACTCTGCCCGTACCAAAGCTGATGTAGACAGACCCTGTACCCAATCAGTGACTACGTAGTGCAGGGTTAAAAGCTGAAACCGAATTTTTTATCCTTGCTTCACAGGACCATTGCTTCTTAACTAGGAACTACCAAGCACACATACTAAAATTTGCAAACTCTGTGATAAATATCCAGAAACAAGTTATCATCTTGTATCAGGTTGCACGATATTGGCACCCACTGAATATAAAACCCGGCATGACAGAGTGGGCCAAATTCCGCACTGGAAAATCAGCAAATTTTACGGGAGGAAAAGTGAAAAAAATTGGTATGAACACCACCCAGACCCGGTTACGGAGATAAGACCTGTTACAATTTTATGGAATTACACAATACACACTGACAGAACAATCAAAGACATTGATATTAGAGACAGCAAAGAAAAATTTGCCTCCTTATTGCTATGGTTGTTCCACGGAATCAAAATGGAATAGTCCATTATTTATGAGGTATTGGCAGGAGATGCTAGACAATTATATCTTCCCTACTTTCTTTCTTTCTTTCTTTCTTTCTTTCTTTCTTTCTTTCTTATATTTTCTCGCTGAAACCAAGTAGCATATCTGATATATCATTTTCACGCACTCAAAACGGTATATTCCATTAATAATGAGGTTTGCCAGGGTGTTACGGTCGTGCGTACTAACTAAAGAAAGGAGAGGCAAGCAAAATAATAATAGTAATAATAACACAATCTGAGCTCCGTAGAAATATCAAACAAGCAATATAACACCCGCGGAAAAAATGCATTATGAAGCGAAAAAAAAAATCTATTAAAAAATAAATAGTTGAACCGTGAACGGAAGCTGAGTCCAATTTTAAATTCTGAACAAAGTGAAATTCTTAATATCAGATAAGAATCATCTCGAGATATTGCAACAAATAAAGCGCCCCGGAGGCACATGAAACTTTACACATTACATTAGCTCTCAAGCTAATGAGGTACTCGAGATATGAGAAATCTTACAATGATTTTGTTTACTACAAAAATAATCACAAAAACAGTATTCCTGAAATGACGAATTTCTGTACGACCATGGAAATGAATACAGTAAATGCAAACTAGGGTTATGTCAATTGTCGGATATTTTATAATTTTTAAATTCGAACTGGTGACATTAAGGCTGTTAGCAAGTCACGCTTACAATTAACTAAGATATTAAAATCTTTCATATTCTTTGGTTTATGATAAAATTAAATACGTAAATAAAAAAAAATGCTGGTATTATAGCTGTTATGAGCGAGGAAAAATGGGATTGTTGGGTTGAGGTTCAATCGCGGTCGAGGTTTTCATGTTTGATTTCATTTTCGCCTCATATCTTAGGTTTAGTTACAAGGAAGACTGATGTTCCATTGTATGTCGTCTTTGGATTGTAGTTGTCTATCAGCAGTTCTTCATCATGAATTAATATTTTGGGTTGAATTAGCAGAAAAGATCCCGAAATTACATTCAATACATATGTTATAACCTAGGGAAGGTTACTGAATAGAATAATCAACCGAACGATAATACTTTGGACACGAACAACACATATAAGATAAGCCAGCGGTGCGTAGAAGAAGTAGTCAACTGCTAGAAATGTATCAAGTGAGTTTCACAATGAATCTCCAACTGTATGATGTCTACCAACCGCCCCACGCGGTTAAATGTGGCACAAAGCCAAATTTAATGTTGGGTATCCGAGCCCGGACACTCAGCCAAAAATTTCGTGTAGACGCCGTATAAAACCTGATGAAACACTGCCCTTCAACATAGCCTCGTCTGGGAATCCAGAGGTAGAGAATTTGATCAGCATAGCTAGAGACGAATTTCCAACACTAGACCAAAATTTATTATTGTATTTATGTGAATGGGAACATACACAAAATGAATTTTCAGAATTAACGACCATAAATACGCAGAGAGGGTTATATAAGTTTAACCCATTTTCTTTTAGTATAAAGGTGGCAATAGCTATTTTCCCCAAAAAGCTATGGATACCATACTTGCGGATTGCTATTTCGCAGTGCGTATGTGGACGACATTTCAATGAAAAGTGTATCAAAAGAACAATATGTTGGGCATATTAAAAAAAATTGGGAATCTAAGAGCGTACGGTTTCAAGGTCAGTAAAGATAAATGCGAAATTTAGGGGTCGAAAATTATATACTGTTATGGGAGCTTACCCATCATAACATAACGGACTATTCCATTCGTAATACATACTGCGGCTCAAGAGGAAGCAGAGAGTTCAGTCCGAAGTGGGTAACCGAGGAACCCGAAAGAGGCTACGCCGAAGGGCGGAGTCTCTTTCGGGGATGTAGACCGACCCTGAACCCGTTTATACGGGTTCAAAGGGCATATTTTTGCCCGAGCCCACGGGTTCGGAAACCCCACAGGCTCGGAAACGCCACGGGCTCGGAAACCCCACGTTAAATCGGCCTTGTGCCACAGAATGCCCTCGTGGGGGATGACTAAATGCCGTTCAGTCCGAATCGCTTGAACTCTCTGACTTCGGGCGGGGAGGAACCCGAACGAGGCTACGCCGAAGGGCGGAGTCTCTTTCGAGGGAGGTAGACCGACCCTGAACCCGTTTATACGGGTTCAAAGGGCATATTTTGGGCCGAGACCATGGGCTCGGGGATCCCACGGTAAACCGGCCTTGTGCCACATGATGCCCTCGTGGGGGGGAATAAATACCGTTCAGCCTGAAGTCGGGCGATCGGCTGACCGGCTGATCGGTTGAACTCTCTGCTTTCGGGCGGTGAGAAACCTGAACGAGGTTACGCCGAAGGGCGGAGTCTCTTTCGGGGAGGTAAACCGACCCTGAACCCGTTTATACGGGTTCAAAGGGCATATTTTTGCTGTGTCCACGGGGTCGGAGATCCCACGGGCCCGGAGATCCCACGTTAAACTGGCCTTGTGCCACATGATGCCCTCGTGGGGGGTGACTAAATACCATTCCGTCTGAAGTCTGAGTTCAGTCTGAAGTCTGGAGTGAAGTCCGTCAGGAGTCTGTCAGTCAGTCAGAGCGAGTCAGTCCGTCGAGTCAGAGGCAGTCCGAAACAGAGTCGCGTTCAGACAATTACTACTAAACCTGATTGTTCGTACTAACACTTTCTACCTCTCTGTATATATTCATGTTTGTAATATATCTGTGTTATTCCATATTCGTATTCTAGTTCTTTATTTGCTCTACATTGGACTATCACCGTGGTACAAGGAACCGAACCATAACATATACTATGGTCAAATTTTTGATAAAAACGGTCGTCAACCAGATCCGTCGACGGCAAGTGCAATTAAAAATATGCCACCACCAACAAACATGACTACGTTACATACTTTTCTAGGACTGGCTAATTACTTTCAAATATATGCACATGATATGCTATACTGAACGTTCTAATTAAAAAGGAGTAAAGTGGAACTAAATTATTAACTGTCAAATGGCGTCTGACGAAATAAAAAGACATATTTTAAATTTATCATTAGCACACCACGATCCAAAAACAGAAATTTCTGTGGTATCAGATGCTCGTGAGTATGGTATTGGAGCGGTGATTTTACACAAATACGATGGCGGTAAAAAGAAAGCCTTCTCTCATGCTTCACGCTCGCTTATACCTGCAGAGAAAACTTATAACCAGATAGAAAAAGTGACTCAATTATATTTGCTGTGAAGAAATTTCATAAATTTATTCATGAAAGAAATTTTAGGTTGCAAACAGTCCACAGACCTTTATTAACACTATCTGGCTCAAAGAAAAAAATACCTGCGCATACAGCTAATTTACTTTAACTTTGAGGTACCATCTTGTTAAACTATGATTTTACGATGGGGTACCAACCTTTTAAAATTTTGACATGTGGATGTATTATCAAGATTAATACATAAAAATGCGGAATCATTTCAGGAAACGGTCATTGCAGCACTAAAAGCGATATGGGGAAAAATGTTCAAGATAGAGTTACCAATAATTCTGGAAGAAATTAATGCGGAAAAGGCGTCTTTATTGCGAAAATAAAAAAAAAACAAAACAACTGAAACAAAGTAACAAAGAACAAAATCTTGCCTAAAACGCTGCAACGCTATACAAGTGAGTAGTAATATTCGGGAAAAGGGTTGAGATAGCTCGTGTGTAGCAGAGGTTAATATTATAGGATTTTCATAACGGACATCCTGGTATTTCAAGAATGAAATCGCCTATGACAAGTTTCGTATATTTGAGCAGAATTGACCAAGATATTGAAAAAAGAGTGAAAGCTTGCTCAGGTTTTGCTCTGTCAGCGAAACTACCTACCACAAAGATAGAACCTTGGCGAAAGACAGACACGCTGAGGTCAAGACTGCATATAGATTTTGCAGGTGCTATGAATGGATCACATTACCTATGGTAATTGAGAAATTCGCTAAATGACCATAAATTTATAAGTACAAAAATCCCACATCTTCAGTGACAGTGAATTTCTTTCATGAATATTTGTGAGATATGGCATACCAGATAACATAATCTGTGATAACGAAACGCAGCTCACGGATAAAGAATTGGAAGACTTTGAAAGCTGTTCTCCGTTGAATATATTATGACACCGCTGTATCCCTCAAGTTTGAGTGGACAAGTGGAACGGTTTGTGGAAACATTCAAAAGTGCGTTAAAGAAAGCAAGTCTTGACAAATTAAATGAGGAAGCACTTCAAAATTTTCTGAAAGTTTCCCGTGTAACACCAATACACCAGAAGGCATGTCACCGGCAGAATTAATTGTTTGCTAGAAAAGTAAAATCGGTGTTCGATAAGTTATTTCCAAGTCGAAAAACAAGAACGGATAATAAAAACGACACCAAAAGTTTGAAGGTCGACGATAAAGTGTTTTTCAGAGAATATAAGGATGGCGAAGAAACGTAAGGAGACGGAGGAATATCAGCGAGTTGATTTCCATTGTAAAACGGAAAAGATTCGAACATAAAAGACACCATAATTAGCTGAAAAAAGGCTCATCAATGAAAGATTGCAACATTGAAAAAACCCAATAAAAATGCTATATGATGTTTTCGATGTGCCTGCACCACAACAAGTCGTGAAACATACAAAGACAATTCCCACAAAAAGAAAGCTTACTGGAAGTGGATCCAAAACGGTAGCACAACAACCTCAAGTACGTTGGGGAACTCTCCAGAAAGAGGAGGGACAGATATTGATAAAAAAATAAAATATTGATAAAAAGTATTAATCTCAAAAGGGACGATGCTGTGGAGTAAATAGTACATCCATTGCGACAATATGAACTACTATATACTTATAAATAAAACCTGTAGGTCAAAGGTGATAAAAAAAGAAATCGTTTTGGAGTCTTCAAACTAAGTAATACAAGTGCCATGGCATGCTGCTGAAGCATTACGTATAAGATTTATGAAGCGCCTTATGTCAATAAATATGTTAAAATTGTTTACTAACAACAAAAAAGAACTGGAAACTGTTATGCTTATAGTAATCATATGTCAGTACAGAGTAAATGTGAATCATTTGCGATGAAGAATGTGGAATATGTATAGAAGCATGTGGCAGCAGAAAGAATTGAACACATTTTAAGATTGCATATTAGCCGCCGATACGAGTTACAGTAACTAATATACAGGTGTTTATAATGGGCATAAAAAGAAATTAGACAGTCCAAATTTAATAGGAATGATCACGTTGAAAGTAATAATATTAAATGTACACAAAAAATTTATTAACTCAAGGAAAACGAAGAATTCAAATCGATGGGTCGATTGAAAAAAAGAAATCTGTGACTATTTAGGAATTTCCACTCCCCAGATGTATGAGAAGGAAAATAAAACGAAGATGGAAGGAGATAAGATCAATAAGTATCGGGACCTTTCCAGAGATTCTTAAAAACAAGAGATGTATGGAGATGATAGTAATATTAGAATTCAATGGTTTTGTGTTTGCTTTCCATCCTCCACGTTATTTAGTTTTCACCGCTTTGTACAGTCATGTGACTCATAATATCCAATCAGAGAAGGCAACTTTAGACAATTCTCCAAGGAGTAGATGCATTACAGACATTTGGGTAAAGCACAGTTCTTACAACAGAGAGTACTGGGATTAAGAATGGAAACACACTTTTGTAACATCTGCTAGGTTTCCCTTTCTGTGTGGGAGAAGAATGCAACACATGTCTATATTTTGTTTGCTTGTGCTCAATCTATGATAAGGTTTTTTCTTATTTATTTTCTTCCAAATTCTTCTAAGGTGCTATTAGCTTAGCCCACGTATATTAGTCATATCCCAAACTCGCATGCTTTCAACTGTTTCAAGTGTCGATGCCAAATCACTGTAAATAGGGGATCCGTGAAGGCCCATAATTTCAATCGGGAAGAATACACAGGAAATACCCCAACTAAGAAGGCAAATCTGAGCGCTAGAAGTAGGAGATACCAGTCAACGATGCGATGTAAGTCAATATAATTAAAAGAGAGGAGATGACGTCATCAGGTCTTTTCTTAAATTTATTTACTCAGTTTAGGAAATTCTCAATAAAATGTTTCTGGGACTTTCTGCATATTAAAATTAGAGAACGGGTGTTACAGCTTTAAAAGGCAGGTCTGTTGTTCTATAAAAATTGTCCACATGTCTCCTTGGGACTATTCACAAACTAAATGAAAAATTCACTTCTCTTCATCAATTCGTTCTTCTTTTTTTTATTAAAATTGGCCTAATAAAAGGCTCAAGAGCCAGTAAAAGTATACAATGGTTGAATGAATTGAATAGCATGGTTGTAAGAAGAAGAAATGCGAAATGAATGTTATGAGGATATATATAATTTTACCTTTGATATTTAGATGGTTATTAGGTCATTTATTATTATTTACTAATTTTAGGAAATTTTACTTATTTATTTTTAAATCATTTCACTCCAAACAAGACCATAAAGTCACTAATAAGAAGGGGGTTATTGTGTGTGAAAGAATATATGAAAAATACTCGGAAACGAAAACAATAAGAACATTAAGAAGTTATAAGATAACGAATTAAATTTCATTTAGAATTTTGACGATCAAAACTGACCGAGAAGCAAGAAACCAAATGAGAATACCACACGCGAGAAGATCTAGGAAACAAAATCTGCTAGCATAGAACTTACGACTACATCTCGACATATCGACTGTAAAAAAAAAAGAGACCTTACCGCCAATCTAGTACTGCGATTACAGACATAAAATCTAGGTACCATAGCTGAAACTTCATCAAAATAATTGTCATGTAAGCATTTATAGGAAAAACACAGGGGACTAAAATTAAGTCGGTGAAAAACTGACTGGAGACGAGGCACCATCTGTCACACCCACGGACATTGCAGGTTATTATTTGGATTTTATCAAGGATCTCTCTATATAGTGATTTTCCAAGCGTAGCTTAGATGTGGCACAGGGCCAAAATATTGGGGCAGCCAGTAAGGATCGAACTCACTACTTAGTCGTAACTGTTCTAGCGAGACAAGCTCTCTAACCATTACGCCGCCTCGAGGTGCCCCAGAATCTCTAAATATATAGCAGGAGAACTAGACCATAAGTGACAGCAATATTCAGCGCGAATGGTAGACTTGTAGACATGTAAGACATATTCTGTCGAGAGAATATTTACTTGCACAGCACAGTGAACCAACTTTTCTAATAGCAGACCCAGAAATCGATTCGATATAATTTTTTCACATGTCAATGTTTTTTGATTTGATATTCTCGATTGATATTAGGAAGACAAACTTGATTTTGGTGTCTAGAATACCTATTGAAAGTATTCCTGGTATGACGATAAACTGCATCTGGCAGCCATGCCTATGAACGGGAGGTTATTAATTGCTGGTGTTCCCAGGTCCACTATGACTCGTGTTGGTCTCAGTGATGGGCAAGTTTGCTGCGTTTTTCAGATATATTTTACTAACTCACTTCAGGCCGGAGGGCTCAAATTCTTGAGGGCATTTTATCATAATAATAATAATAATAATAATAATAATAAGTTTTAAACAGTGAAATTTTCACGAGTCTGCTATTTTGGATTCGTATGAATCTTAATTCTTCAATTATTCATCTAATATGCTCATGGTGAGTTCTATGACAATAAAATATCCATAGAAATTTCTAAAAGAAATTGTGTTTAAAAAAATTAACAAAATATTTCAATACTACGTTAATCTGTGAGTATGGGCATGTGTTTTCCTTTAAATTCTGAGTCATTGAACTATGCTCAGCCAAATGAAATGCAAGCCTTTTTGTTAGCATCGTTGTAGTAAAGCCAACGTACGTATTGACATTCTTATCAAAGATACAATCTCCTAAAGCACATTTAAATTGATATACGATGTTAGCCTTTTGCAAAATGCTAAACGGATTAAGCGGATTGAAAATACATCAATATTACATAAGAACGATAATAAGTAAAAACTACAAAGTCCTTGGCGCCCTTTATATGAAGGAATTAAAGCCCACAATAAAGTACACTATGAATATAGCAACAAAGTCCTTAAATGCTAATAAAAAAATATATGTGTGAGCAAAAATGGAAAAGTTACTTCCCTTAAACTGCGAAAACAAAAAAATAAAAACAAACATTTTAACTTTGAACTTTGAAATCTAGAATGCTGCATAGCAGTAAAAACGAACAGCTGAAATGTTTTGAATTTAAAAAAACACATATACATACTTACAGACAACTTAAAGATGGCCTCAGATGAGATTGAACGTACTTGAGAAAATATAAATTATTTGAAAGAACATTTTAATATTTTTCTTAATCAATTTTCTAGCAGTTGAAAGAGTCACAACAAAAACTAATCAACATGATATGGATAAACTAGTTAAACCAATCTGTTTGAATCAAAATCTGCTGCCTAAATATGCAAAATACATATATATATATATATATATATATATATATATATATATATATATATATATATATATGTGTGTGTGTGTGTGTATGTGTGTGTGTGGCAAATCGAACCTTTGTGAAATATTTATTGGTATCTTGCCAGTTTCGTATTGAAAGCAAAAAAAGGTAATACTGAAAGACATTAAAAAGCAATAATCTCATTTGATAGCATGGAGTCAAGCCTGGCCGATCATGTATGAAACGAAAAGAAATCTCATTACCCTATTTGGAATGAGATCAAAAAATAAATTGAAAAAATCACTGGAAGGTTGGCGGGGGACAAAGCTGAATAATTACATCTGAAAATAGTTGCGAGTCACGTTCTAAGATTTTATATAATTTCAAACAAACAAAAATTATTTGAAATATGTTAGTATGCAAAAGGAATACGAAGTCAATACGATAAGACGAATATTTTCTGGCATTTTTTTTTTTTGGATATCTAGTTTTAAAATTGAGGATCTGTGTCCAGAAAACAATTTAACTCGAGATGGTAGTAAAGGAAGGTGTGATGAAGGGACTATCGATAAATCGCAAGAAGACAGAATACGTGGTTTATTGCAAAAGGATGAGATCAAAATGCAAATTAAAAATTGGAGATACCAAAATCAAACAAGTGCAAAAATTTGAATATCTGGGATGTGTTGTAACAGAAGACGGGATGTGTGATACAGGGATGGTGAAAGATGCATTCCTAAAGCTAAGCAGAGTATTGACCCTTTGAACCCTGACCACCGTTTTACCGGTGATAGAAAAAAATGACGTAATAATCAGCCACTGTTTGAACGGTCGTAGAGAAAAAATGAATTGATATCCAACTAGCGGTTGAACAGCGGTAGAGAAAAATGACGTAATGCCCAGCCACCGGTTGAACCGTGGTAGGGTAAAATGATTTATGCCGAGGCACCGGTTGAACAGTGGTTGAGAAAAATGACTTAATGCCCAGCCACCGGTTGAACGGGGGGGGGAAGAAAATGACTTAATGCCCAGCTAGCGGTTGAACGATGGCAGAGTAAAATGACATGCTTAGGTACCGGTTGAACAGTGGTAGAAAAAATGACTTAATGCCCAGCCACCGGTTGAACGGTGGTAGAGAAAAATGACTTTATGCCCAGCTAGTTTTTGAACGGTGATAGAGGAAAATGACTTAATTCTCACCCACCGGTTGAACGGTGGTAGAGAAAAAATGACGTAATGCTCAGTCACCGGTTGAACGGTGGGTAAACACTTGTAACTATTTTTATATCTACCGTGATGACATTACATACCAATTAGTTGCGAAGTTTGACTCAGGAGCTCAGGCAGATGGGTTAAAATTGTTCAGGAACCCACAGCTCAAAGCGTTTAAGAAACAAAAAGAAATCCTTCAAAACAAGAAAACGGTCACGTGATATTAGTCTTATTTATTGCATATTGTCTTATGCCATAGACAAGGCCGGTTCATTCAAACGCTTGATCCCGATGATTTGTGACTACGTGTTAACATAAGCATCAAGGACATGGTCAACCCGTGCTACGGCTTTAAGTGTATCTCGTACATGATATCCATTGCTAACGATGCTGGGAAAATGGTTACTTTGGCGTACAGATTCAATAAGTACCTTACTTCTCCTTCCATTACAAGAGCTAGATCAAGTGAAAAATGAAGTACGGCTTCGTTATATAGGCAGGAGCGGACCAGACTTCACTTTCCAAGCTTGATAGAGTGTGACACTATTTAGCGGTCGCGTGAAAATTAAAAGCGAGAAATAATTAAGGTGAGAAGAAGCTATCACGAAAGACATACTGAGCGATGTTATTTTTTTTTAACAAAAGAAAAGTGGTAAAGATTTTATTTTCATTTGCGAAGAAAATTATTTTTTCGCAGAAGACAGGAAATTCGTAAGATCTCGGATCTGTCGGAATTAATTTATGTTACGACGCGGCGAATAAAAGATAGCAATCTGCCGATGGCAATAATGAAAATTTCAAATTGGTCAAGTGGCCTACAAAACGAAATGCAAAAAGATAATGGATGCGACCGAAAAAAAAATCAGTTTAGATCACCTCCCCCCCCAAAAAAAAAAGGAAGGGAAAGAATAAACCATTAACTATCTTTCGGAGATATCATTTAGTTTTGAATAGACACCTGTTTTATATCCAGACCTAGACATGATAAAAGTTTGTTGCCGGGACAGATCGCTGGCGACAGGGTGCGAAGACGTCCAGTTGACCACCGATTTGACGCTTGGCGAAAATCTCGTTGATAAATTCCAGATGACATTCGGTTAAGATAGAGATTAAGGACCACACTACGAGTCGTAGGGGTCTGGTGGAGGAAAAGAAAGAAAAGAAAAACAAGGGAAGATAATTTTTTCTTCCTTTGAGCGATAATTTTAAACTGAGGCCAGACTAGCCACACTCACGCTGTCGAGCGTTCATTGGCTGAAGGGTGGCGTGATCAAGGGGCGAAGGTAAACATATGAGAAGGAGAGGAGGCCTGTTGACGCCTCTGAAGTGATTGGTGTGAGATACCACTATGAGAAAGAAGGGAAACCTGTTGACGCTCTCTGAGGGGATCGGTGTGAGATACCAATATGAGAAAGGAAGAATTTGGGAGAACGATTCTCTTAAGAACCCCTCTAAAACAGAGGGTAGTGGACTTCCAAAAATGGAAGGTGATAAATTTTCTGTCCGAAAACAAAGAAATTTCTTATTGTGGATTTGGAATTATCGATGGACCCAAACCACAACAGGCCCACACCCGGTTTTGGTCGGCGTTCATTTAAACGGGGTAGACGGTGGCAGTTGGACAGACAGAAGAAATCAGACACGGACAGACGCAAACAGAGTTGAGCTGTGAACTCGCAGACCAGCCTCGCAGGAAACTGACTGAAAGATATCCACGCATTCCGACTTAGACTTCTAACCAAAGACAATTTATTTTTGAAGAACGACTTAGACTTACACCACCAAAACAAGTTTTACGAATATCGCCTGAAGACACCAAAAACCAGTTTATTGAAAAACCACTTAAGATATTAAGACTCACCTAACAAACGCAAAGTGTCACGTATCCATAGAAGCGGTTTGGGAGAAAGACGGAGTCCTGTATTCAGTAACCAGATATAAAAATATTTGTTATTCTTTTTTTTAACACATTTGAATCTTTCGAGTTGTTACTTTATTTTCTTTTACATATACTTGTGCGATGTCACCTTTGCTCGAATTCGGCTTGCATTACGGCCCGGCGACTGATTGATTTCGTCTACCTAAGATCAAATCACAACGTGGGTTGGTTAGACTAGAAATCAAAGCAGTTACTTCGCTAACCAGACGTTGGAGGCGAGCTGGGAACGACAAAGCTGATACCAAATCTAACCAGATTCCCATCCGAGTCAGCCAAGGGTTAGAACATCACATTTGGCGCCGCGACCAATACCAAGTCACACTGGTCGTCACAGGATAGCACGAGGGTAAAGAGGCCGGGGTGACGTCACATTTGGTGCCGTGACAACAGGATCACGTCACAAGAGTTCAAAATCGTCGCTGCATCCTGGGGGTGATCAATTATTTTACCACCTACAGCATCTTTCGCACAATCGAAACGTCTCAAAACACTCGCTACTCAATCGCTCTTTCCAAGGAAAGTGTTCAAACGAAATATATTCTTTTGTTCCATCAGCTCTAAGCATCACAACTATGAACCGCCATTTCTTTCCTATTCTATAAGGTGAGATTTAAACTGAACCTAGTTTTCCACGAATCGCTTCTTTATGAAACCGACTCCCAAGACGATGCTTTCTTGATCGCTACAATCTTAACCTATACCAATCTAGGGTCAACAGATATCTCCCCCAAATATCCGTATAAACTCTGACTCTTAATCTTTAAACGTCTACCTCGGGTGGATCTTGGTTCTTGTACAGTGGGAACATTATTGTAAAAAGAAAATCCAATTTTATCTCATCTGGGGTCGCCTACCCAAATCGTTAAAAATAAGAAGTCAGCTCCCCGAATATATCGACCATCGTGTAATCCGATTTCAGCTTCCATGTTCGAAAAGCAATATTTTCTCACTTTTCAGACATATATATACGTGCGTAGGTGGATGTGTTTAGATAGATAGATACACAGAGAGAGAGAGAGAGAGAGACAGAGAGAGAGAGGGGGGTAAAGGTGAGAGGGGAAATAAAGAAAAATAGAGTCAGCGAGAACGAGGGAAAGAGAGGAGGAGGGAATGTTGTGAGAGAAAATAAAGAAAAATAACGAGAAAGAGAGAGAGAGGGGGGAATGTTGAGATAGAAAATAATGAAAAATAGTCAGCGAGAAGGACATAGAGAGAGAGAGAGAGATGAGGAGGGAATGTTGAGAGAGAAAATAAAGAAAAATAGAGTCAACGGGAAAGAGAGAGAGAGGGGGAGGAGGGAATGTTTAGAAAGAAAATAAAAGAAAAATAGAGTCAGCGTAAATGAGAGAGAGGGTGATGTTGAGAGAGAAAATAAAGAAAAATAGAATCAACAAGAATGAGAGAGTGAGCGGGGAATGTTGAGAGAGAAAATAAATAGTCAAAGAGAATGAGAGAGAGAAAGAGAGAGAGAGAGAGAGAAATGATTAAAATGCTTATGCTGAAAGAATGTTTCATAAATATATTTTGAAATATTATGCTTGGCAAATATATCTTAGAGCAAAAGGAACACTATAACATGTTTGTTTATTTGGTATCAGGATCTTGAAAGACATGCTTCTTGGATAATAGCTAATGTTCCAGCTTTGTCTTTTAGAAGTTCCGACAATATGAATTGTGCGAGGCCAAATAAAATTTAGGTCAGGAGATTTCGGTACTCATTTTCGATTATTCCCGTCGAATCAATTCGAAATATCGGAGAGAATATATATTAAATAAATGTAGCAACAAATAATGTCATTCAATGATATTAGCATGCTTTTATCTCTCTCTCTCTCTCTCTCTCTCTCTCTCTCTCTCTTATATATAAGCATATATATATATATATATATATATATATATATATATATATATGAAGAAATATAGTCTTAAGATGTGCTATATTTATAGGATAAAGTGCTCAATATCAGTTTTTCATATCTATCTCTCTCGGTTTGTCGATGCCTATCTATCTATCTATCTATCTATCTATCTATCTATCTATGTCATTCTGTTCATATTTAGCTACCTGCCTATTTATCTCTCACAATCTGTCTTTTTTCATCTCTCTCAGTCTCATTATCTTTCTATTCTGTCCTCTTCTAACCTCTCCTCATACTCTGTCTTCTCTTTTTCCATCTTCCTCTATATGTCTTTATTGATATCTATCTTATTATTTCTCTCTATCGAAATGTCTATCTCTACTTCTGACAATGTATAGTGGCTCAGCTAATTTAATTACAACACAAAATTCAACCCAACAGATGTAATCCTATCTATCTATCTATCTATCTATCTATCTATCTATCTATCTATCTATCTATCTATCTATCTATCTATCTATCTATCTCATGGCGTATCAAATGTAAACAAATGACGTCATATATTACGAAATGGACAAAGATAAAAATGTCTTTAATAAATAAATTGTCGGACTTTGTCCATTTCGTAATATATGACGTCATTTGATACACCATGAGCAGTTATGAATATTCGAGATTCATGGAAGATTGAAGTTTATAAGCAGTAAATTCGACCTTGCCTACCGAACGCTTCTTTGTAGCCTAACGGTAAGGCACGTCAGCGTAAATGACGGTTCCGTATAGGATGCAGGTTCGAATCCTGTCAAAGAACGAATATTTTCTATGAAAATTTCTCGGACATTCAGGCTGGTAAATGTTATTTAATACTGTTTATTATAAACAGAGCATTTACTTAAATACTTGTATCTATAAAAAGAACGTTAAACATAAAAATGTCTTTAATATATATATATATATATATATATATATATAGTGGACTCTCTAATTGTATTCGACGTATTTTCTTGACTGTGAATTAGTTGTTTTACGGTCATTGTCTGCGATAGACGTTACTCCAAAGTAGCGTACGAATATTGTAACGCTGCACGAACACACTAGTAAGTCTTATCAGTGAGCAAATCAAAGTACTAAAGACTGGCCCAGAAACTCTCCCTATTTAATCCCAATCGTGAATCTATAGTCAAACTGCAAAGAACGATTTCGTGGAGTGGACATACGAAGTACTAACATGTGCATTGTATTCCAAATATGAGAGAGAGAGTCAAGCTCAGATCCTAGGAACCGTCAGACCAGACACCAGCACCTATGATTTGATTATGGTGGGGAAGGCTTTGGGCAGAAGCAACCACGCATTTTGAAGAGCCGAATACGGAGACCTGTTGATCTAAGAGCCAACGAGTCCCCAAACGACCCTCCGCAGAGTTTGAACTCTGAGTTTTACTTCTTCTAGACCTGATGCTGTCAAAGGCTATAGAACCCAGTTTATCCTGCTACTTACCGTTATTTGGAGGGGTAAGAGTGAAGATTAATACTTTTCCTTTCTATTAGCACGTAAGTGAATGTAATGGATTCCACTGGAATGCGAACTATCTATCTATCTATCTATCTATCTATCTAAATCTTTTCTCATCTATCCATCTACATCCTGCTCCATTTATCTATCAACACAAATACATACACATATATATATATATTAGGTTGGTGCAAAAATAATGACGTAATAATCTCGTTTTATGACGTATTTTTTAACGTCAAAAACGACATTATTACCTCATTATTTTGCACCAAACTTATATATATATATATATATATATATATATATATATATATATATATATATATATATATATATATAATGAATAACAGAAGAAAGAAAACTGAATCCCATTGTGTTTATATATCTACCAAGGTAATCCGCTAATATACATTATGGTAGCGCGGATGATTTTCGCGAAATCTTGAAGAATCAAATCAATTGGAACAAACATAGGTACAAATCAATATTTGTTTCTATTAATAATAAAACACCACTTCCCGAATCCGTTTTCGGTACATATCACAAGCGAGAATTATTTTCTTTTTAGATTTACATCAGCTTGGTCGGTCATAGGTCGACGGCTTTTTTTTCCGTCACTCAGTCAATCGATCTCTCCCTGTTTTCTCAGGCGAAAATCATCCTAGCCCGCCTTTCTCAAGATCAAACCCTGAACTCATCGGATGTGTTTAAAGGACAGCAAAAATAAACTTATTCAATCTAACCTAGACCTTCAGAAATAGCTGATAATTTATCTCAATAAATTCGTGACCCTATAAAAGGGGTTGCTACACAAACGATTCAACTGCAGCATAGATCTCTGGCAGTTATCAAGCCGTCACTATTAAGTCGTTGGAGGTCGTTGCCAATGACTAAACTTCTGAGATCAATGCGGGCCTCTGACACAGTTCAGTCTTTCATCCTACATTCATTTTGCTAATGTTCTACATAAGAACATTTTCTGAACTTTAGTAAATATTTCTGTATATGATACCATAGGTAACGGTGAAAATTTTCTCAAAGCTGCTCTCTTCAAGGATTGTTCCTTAAACATATCAAAGACTCCATGGGTGACTTGAACCTGAATCGTGGAAGTTAATTATGCAGCATTTGCAACTGAAATTTAAAAAACTGTGTTCTTGCAGTGTAATGCACATTGAACAATGTTTATATTCAGTTGTTTTTTTTTCATTCGCTTATTCTTTATTTCCTCCCAGGGTAACTGACCAATTTGCTATTTAGATGTCTACTGTATTAGCAGATCATAAATTATTTGTCTCTGCAAAATTCCTGCTGGTGATAGTAGCCCTTGTGCAACTTAATTGGAACAACAGCTTTAGTTTCCTTTCTTTCAACATACGATCAATTTTAGACCAACTGGCGTGACAGAGTGTAATCGATTTCTATTTTTTCCTCAAATTAGGTCATTTGCAGTGGTGTGAAGTAATATAAATCTATTTTAGGGGGTGTATGATGAAATTTCTTTTTTGGCCTTGAAAAATATTGCATCATCTGTGATTGCATCAGATTTTCATTACGCACTGATATTATTGTCTTGACTCTGAATTAGTTGTTCTACGGCCATTGTCTGCTAAGCAAGCGTACGAAAATTGTAACGCTGCGTGAACGCATTGGCAAGCTTTACCAGTGAACAAATCAAAGTGCTCTAGCCTGGCCCGGAATCTCTCCCAGTTTAAATCCAATCGAGAATCTGGGGTCAATCTGCAAGGAACGACGTTGTGGAATGGACAAACGAAGTACTAACATGTGCAATGAGTCATATTTTTGGGGGAAAAATACGAAAAAAAAGTAAATAATAACGGTATGATATACACCATTCGGATTATTGTTCGTATTTGTGTCGCCATATTTATCACATTGTTTCAGCCGTTGTATGCTTCGGCCTTCTTCAGGTGGTTGGAATGTCAAACTGGACTCTTTATTGCGCTCAGTGGGGCAGACTGTTCTAGTTCCACATCTAATGGGTGTTAATTTCCCCCAGAAAGTTCTCCACTGCTTTAACCGGGTATCGAACTCACACTCATTGTGTCGTGTCACCGGATCTGACCAACGTCTTTATCCACTGTGCCATTTGTCCTTGAGGGCATCTTTGTATGAATGAACGTAATATCTACAGCAACCATTTTTTTTACCAGTGCTCATATTGCAAGTTGTGCTGTTATTAATCCATGTTTTTACCAGGGCTCATATTGCAATTTTTTTTGTTATTATTGCTTTTCTCTGGCACTCCTTGTTATTGGTTCCCATATTGTATTCATTTCTATGTCCGAATAATGTAAATGATGTACATAATAACTCATCTCAGAAATATAGACAGAAACGGAATTATTGGTTTTGTTTCAATTAGTTTGCACAAGGGTGAAAGTTTGATAAAGACAAATTTACAGATGTCTCAATGATATTCAAGATGGTTTCCCAGGATTATTCAGAAAATTCTTAATCCGAAAAAAGTTTCCGAAAATCGGTAGAGGAATTGAAATTAACAAGAACAAGAATGTGGTAAAAAAAAAAAAACTGAATTTCAGGAAGAAATGAAGGAGTTGTTTGATATTTGTAGTTGTTACTCTCCCTTTCTCTCCTGTCAGGATGTGAAGTACAAATTTAAGAATTGCGACGGATATCACCTGGCCCGTAATTGTGATATAAACGTTCACAAATGTGAGTTGCAGTATCATTGATACCACGGATTGTGGGTTCACCCCCACAAAATCTAGATGGCCAGAATCTGGCAGAACTCATCTGACTTAACGCTGTGTGGATAACGTGTTTGTAATTTTCAATGCTTCATAAACCAAGATAGTACACTTCATCATTATTGGGCTGTCCATTGATTCTTACACATCATAATGAATTGTCGGGCTGTCATAGACATTACTTCCTTTTAGCATCCATTCAGGCACAGGTACACTCTAGATCTCTCATATAAGTTCCATCGCTAAAGACGTTGGATTAATATTAGCACTTTACACCCATTTTCGGGACTATCTAGTACTACATGATTTAAAAGTGCCAGGTTTAATCAAAGAAAGGGTTATTTCTACTATATTTGTGCTGGAGCTCCACAATCTTCTTTTTGCAGCTTCCACAGAGTTCAAAATCTTTTACGAGGACTTGTCGATGATTTTCTAACTTACAACAAGTTTCCCCATAGACGAAATGTAGGCAGCTTATCTTTAGTCTATCGATATTTCCCTGAAAACAGTTGTGTCGGGCTATATGCGCTAGTTCTATTAGACTTTTACAGCTAAGACCTGCCATGCCGTCAAAACAAGAGCGAACCATCTTCATCCTCTTCATATTCCAACAGTCAGAAGGAAGACAGCTTCTTACTAAGAGCCGTTGATTTACAAATCAACAATTCGCCCTTGCATGGAGTATTGCTGCCATATATGGTCTGGAGCCCCTTTTGTTTACCTCGGGGTTCTTGATAGGCGCCAGATGCGGATATGCATTATAATTGGCCCTGTTATGGAATCTAGTCTAGAGTCACTCTCTCACAGACGCGCCGTCGCCTTTCTCTGTCTTTTTACAAATACTTTCATGGCAATTGCTAGGAGGAGCTGCATTCGCTAGTTCCCAGACTTCAAGCGCCCTACGAGGCTGGCATCCCGCTTTCACCATTTCACTGTCGAAACTCATAAATGTAGCCGTCTGTTCTATTCCAATTTTCGCCCTATTCGCACGTTTCTAGCATATCTTTTCTTTTTCAATTTTTTTTCGGGGATACCATTTTTTTTTACATACTTGCAAGTTGTGCTAACCGAGCGTTTTCACCAAAAGGATATTAATAGTAGTATCATCATACTTATTATAAAACCCAGTTTGTGTGTGTGGGTGTGTGTCTGTTCGTATATATATTGGATTGGATTTCCTACATTTTTAAATCCCGTTAAAACGTGTATTTTCGTTCCATCAAACATAAGGAACACTAAAAGACTGAAATATTCAGACAATCTTTCTTGTTGAAAGAACAGAAATCAGCACAAGAATTGAAGGTCAGGAAATTTTCTTTGCATTGTTAAAGGTCTTAATTTATTTATTTATTTATTTATTCAACTTTGCTGAATGTTCCTGTTAAGTTGGACCGAAAAAAAAACAAATTCTCTTGTCGAGCAATTTTTTAACTGACATGTTGTATAAAATCATATCTAGCTGCATGCACCCGAGAAACACGCGCGTAGTTCCTTCTCTTATATTTATTTAATTTCAGGCAAAACCTCCACAATGTACAACATCAGGTTCACTCCATGCTGCCGGAGGCGTCCGTAAATGGGAAGTGCGGAGAAAACTGGATAATTTCGCGCACCAGCATACTCAAATGTACCGTTACATCATACTGAACACCTTGTGTTGAAATTAATATTGAGGTGTTGAGAGCTGATAGAATTCACCAGATTGTTTGATTTGTTTTAAGGGCTTATCTACCGTTGTATATCAATTAAAGATAATGAATATTTTCAGATTGTAAGAAATTTTAGGGAAAAAATAATGATTTGAGTTAATAATTAACCAATAAGTGGGAGAAGTAGAGGTGGATTCCTCCCCATCTGTCTATATCTGAGATGAAGTATTATGTACACTATTTACATTATTCGGACTATTGTCCTCATCTTTGTCACCATATTTATCAAAACGTTTCGGCCCTTCAGTATCTGTTTATATTTCTGAGATGAGGTATTATGTACACTATTTACATTATTCGGACTATTGTCCTCACCTTTGTTGCCATATAACAACGTTTCTGTTTTCAGTATCTGTCTATATTTCGGAGATGAAGTATTATGTACACTGCTTACATTATTCGAACTATTGCCCTCATCTTTGTTGTCATATTCATCACAACGTTTCGGCCTTTCAGTATCTGTCTATATTTCTGAGATGAGGTATTATGTACACTATTTACATTGCTCGAACTATTGTCCTCATCTTTGTTGACATATTTATCACAAAGATGAGGATATTAGTCCGAATAATGTAAATAGTGTACATAATACCTCATCTCAGACATATAGACAGATACTGAAGGGTCGAAACGTTATGATAAATATAGTATCAATGATGAGGACAATAGTCCGAAAAATGTAAATAGTTTACATAATACCTCATCTCAGAAATATAGACATATACTGAAGGACCGAAACGTTGTGATAAATATGACAAAAACGATGAGGACAATAGTCCGAATAATGTAAATAGTATACATAATACCTCATCTCAGAAATATAGACAGATACTGAAGGACCGAAACGTTGTAATAAATATGGCAACAAAGATGAGGACAATCGTCCGAATAATGTAAATAGTGTACATAATACCTCATCTCAGAAATATAGACAAATCTTTTGTTGCGCATGTAATCAGTCCATAGCATTCCCAGCATACATCAATAGAACTACATTTCCATAACTTCTCCGTCTGTGATGACATGTTCCAGCATCTCTGCCATAGAGAAGCACCGATATTTAAGAAAGGTTCTGTTTTCATTTATATTTTTTTCAACTTTATTTTCTTCTTTCTTAATACTCTGCTTAATATCTAGAAGACATATTTCGCTATTCAAATTTGACAGTGGATTTCGGTATTGCATTTTTTTTCCATCCTCTGTTAAAACGATTCCTAGATACTTACAATTTTGCTCCTGTTTAATTTTGGTAAATTCGGTTTTGTAATTCTAATCTTGGATTGTTTCTTTGCTGACAAACATTTTCCTTTACATCTGAAATTCAGATGTTCTTAATCGTTCCGATTATGTACACTATTTACATTATTCGGACTATTGTCCTCATCTTTGTTGCCATATAACAACGTTTCTGTTTTCAGTATCTGTCTATATTTCCGAGATGAAGTATTATGTACACTGCTTACATTATTCGAACTATTGCCCTCATCTTCAATAATTTAGCGTTTACACAAGAAATGTTGAAACTAAACATTCAAGAGAAAATAAGAAAAGTATGGAACAGATTTCAATTATTCAAATATATATTTCAGGGAGATAAAGATCTATTATTAGGTTGGTGCAAAAATAATGACGTATGAATGTCGTTTTTTGACGTATTTTTTAACGTCAAAAACGACATTATTACGTCATTATTTTTGCCCAAACCTAATAGGTTGGTGCAAAAATAATGACGTAATTATGTCATTTTTGACGTTCAAAAATACGTCAAAAAACGACATCATTACGTCATTATTTTTGCACCACCCTAATAGAATCGTGTAATAGAAAGAAGCATGATAATTTTGCCACGTATTATTTTAACCAATTCCTTTATCTATACTTTTCATTACTCCGTTCTCTAGGAGTTCCTGTAATTTCTTTTCAGTGTCTGCTATCAACGCTGTGTCATCTCCATATCTGATGGTGTTCGGATTTTGGCCGCCGATAATAAATCATAGTAGTACTTCTAATTCTCACAAGATTGCAACATTGTAAATTTTTATCCTGGGTATGACAATAAACTACATCTGGCAGCAATCGATTCATTTCGAGTCCGCCTTGAGATGGTCGTCGCCGGTGTCGGCAGTTACATTGAAAAATAATGTAGTATGTAACTCTATCTGTTGGTAAATAAACTGTCGGGTCTCTGGATATACAACTTTTGTTTTTATTGCCTATTTCGTTTTATTTTTGTCATGTTTCGGATTTTGCTGCAATATTTCGCTATCCCAAATTGCCATTAGCTTTCAGTATCGCATATTTTTCTATCCTCTGTTAAAACGATTCCTAGATACTTACATTTTTGCTCCAGCAGGAAAAATTGGTAATTAATTGTAGAAATTCACTCTTACGTATCCGTTGCATGGTTAGGAAGAGATCAGATTATGCAGCAACGGAAAAGATGTAAGGGAAAATTGTACATTTTCCCTATAATATCAGAGAAAAAAGCATACTTTTGAGATATTTGAAATCAGGTTTTCTTCTTCATTTATGTAATCTCCATACGTAAGTGATCAGGTCTCTACTTTGTAGCTCAAAGCAAAGTTATTTTTTTCTCTCATCATCCCGTTTAGTTCTTACTCTGCGCTCATATTAAAACTTTAGTATCCCTTTAAAATCATAGAGAAAGATTTGAAATTTCTGTCTATTGAGAATTTAACACTCTCAAGACATACTAGAGACGAAAGAGAGAGCTGGAAACGATGAGAATTTTTCTTATTTAAATTACTAGTATTCTCAATATCATTTGAAATTACTAGTATTATCAAAATAGTTTAAAACTAAAAGTATGTTTACAAATGTTTAAAATCAGGAAAATTCTCAAAAAACGTTTCAAATTACGAGTATTTTCAAAAAACTAGTAATTTAAAAATACTCGTAATACTCATAATCTATATAAATAAATGTGAATGTCAATGTTTCAAACCTTTACAAGATTAATGCTAGAGACCGTAGCCCAGTATATCATACCATTTTGGAATCAGGCCGACTCCTTGAGTAAATTAAAAACATTCCGGGTCAATACAGAAATTTTGGATTACTAAATTTTCATTACTGTAATTGTTTTCGGCGATTTTTTACGTGATGTTTGTGACGAATTTTTTGTGCGATAACAATTTTTTATAACATGAAAATAAAGTTGGGAATAATCCAACATTAATTACGAAATCCAGCGAAAGTAGCCCATGAAATGAAAAATAATTGTTTGTACGGAAAGTAAGGACCTACGCACATCAAATTGTCCCTTAAATTAAGTGGCGACGAAAGAATTATCGTCGAACTTTTTAAAGGTAAGCTTAAATATTAATGAAATACTTAAATGCATCGATCAATTTTGAGTTCCTCTGCAGTTTATTGCTGCCTATCTCATACAACAGCAGTATGCTACACAAAAAGAAATCTCCGCTAACAGAGGACCAGATTGCAATCAAAAGTGCCAAAACAGCAGCGAAGAAAAGAAAGTCTCTTGAAAATGAAAAAAAACTAAATCAAACGGCAGCCAGGAGATCTTCCAATGCTGAGAATATGCAAAGTTTAAGGGCCTCTCAAACTCGTGAAGAAGCCGAAGGCCTAATCAAGAGGACCCCACACTCTCCAGCGCGGGAGCTAGCTTAATTGCTGTATGATAGGGTGGCTTTTAAGCTAGTTTAAAATATTTTTGATAATTTCAAACATTTTTGATAATGCTCGTAATTTAAAAATCTTTTGAAAATACTCATAAATTAAAACATTTTTGACAAGACTCATAATTTCAAACGTTTTTGATAATACTTGCAGATTCAAACATTTTTTGATAATACTAGTAATTTAATACTTTTTAAAAAATACTCGTAATTTCAAACATTTTTGAAGATCCACGTAAGTTAAACGAATTGCATCCAGTTAACTTAAGGCTATATATTTTTTTTTATTTATCTTTCTGCACGAAATGTTTTATCTGCAGACTTTCGACGCCAGGTCTCCAAAACACATCGTTCACAAAATGGGTTATATTAATGAACTTAATCATAAAGGTATAATTTTCATGATTTGTGACTTAGTATTTGCACAACCATTGTCAGCACCCGAACAGTTACATCTGCTTAATTTACCTCACAATGTTTAGGTCAACCTGTGATAGGGTTTTCTGATACTTTCCAAAGGTACTGCACGCTGGGATCACCTCAAGATATCATCTTCCTGACAAATCAACCATAGTGAGATTCGAATCCGGGCCTCATTGTCGAGCGTTGTAACCAATTCGTCAGATGTCCATTAAATATTACAGCAACTTAGACCTAACCCGATAAAAATATTTATTCATAATTCTCCCATTTCAAATAAAAATTACTCTTTCATTTATTAAACAATTTTACATTTTATCCACGAGATTTTCTACAAAATGTGCAGAATGTTAGTCTCAAGAATCGTATCGCTACTCACTCATTCAAACCACCAACTCCAACTCGGTGATAAAACCTGTTAATATATCGCGGTTTTCTGTGAGTATAAGTAGCGGTCTATTCTATCCATCACCAACCTGCTAGGCCTCTCCCATTTCTTACAGCATCTGGTATTCTGGAACGTTCACCTATCTGAGTGCTGACCAGGCTCAGTTTTTGTGTTTCAACTTACGCAATCGTCGGGGTATATTCAAGCTACATAATTATCAGTATGCATGGTCTATCAAATTAAATTGTGACGCCTTCTACTGGATTATAGGTTAGAATTTTGGAGTACTTTGTGTACTAGTGAGCTGGCCAAATGAGCTGACTCATTTTATAGTCCACCAAGAGAAGGGTTCACCAATCAGAAAGCTCAAAATATTCAATCCGACGTGTATAAATGCAGCCATTTTGTTTTTTCTCCCAAAATATCTTCGCTACCAACCTCCGATATCGAAGACTTAAAGAATTCCTTAACAACTGCTACTTTCTCCGAATCTTCACTGCCAACCTCTGATATTGAACACATTACGGACTTCACTGGATTCTATATTCAGAGACTACGGCAAACATAGTTAACATTATACAGTTTCAATAGCCTGACATATATGATTTTCCAAGCGTAGCTTGAATGTGGCACAACACTGAAAGTAAGGGGTACACAGTGAGCATTGAACTCACCACTCAGTCGTAACTGTTCTAGCGAGACAATCTTGCTAACCATTACACCACCTCGAGGTGCCCCAATAGCCTGACATATATAGCTGCAGTGGTACACTTCTCTAAGTAAAGAGTTATTTATTTTTTGAGTATTTGTAAAAAGTGAAAGTAGAAATGATAAAGAGGATTTACAAGAATTTTAATAAAATGAAGTCAGTATTGTTTTTTTCTTCAATACTGCGAGTGGGGATTGAGAAATAAGGTCTACAATCGTGTCAAACAGGTTCATGATCAGATTAAATTTTGTGACAAATACAGGGTGATTGAAAAATAAATCCCTATTTTATGTATGATGGACACTCCCGTCTTGTAAAAATTATAGTTAGATAGGAGAGTCCATCATAGTAATCACTCTTTTTTCGGTAATATCATAATAAAATTAATATTCAACACACACACACACACACACCTTATTACATGAATCGTTCTATCTATCAATCTATCTATTCAGTCTGCTCATATCTATCTATCCATCTATCTATCTATCTATCTATCTATCTATCTATCTATCTATCCGACGCATAGGAGCGACCAGCTATTATAACATCTAGTCGCCCAGCTATGATAATAAAAGACTTATGTGTACCCTTTCATAAACATGTCAAAAGTAACTCAGTAAAAGAATTTGACAAACTTAGATAACATGGAACATGCAATTGAATTACGAGATTTGAATGAGTTTTTTCATCAGATAAAATAATGAAGTTTGTATAAAAAGTATCACCCTAATTTATTTATGAGTGACAAGCCAGGAAAACTCTCTTAACACGCTGTGACTTTTTTTTCTTTGGGGTTGGTTGAAGAAACAAGACTAGAATACCAAACCGAGACTTTGGAAGCACTTAGAGTGTGAATACACGAAGTTATGTCTTTCATACCAGAAAAGTTCCTGGTGAAATCAGTTGGCTTAATTCCTGAGCGGCTTTAGAAGCTGATAGCGAAATCTGGTGACGATGACGAGTTTTAAATAAATCAACCTAAACGCTTTCTTCTCATATCCATTTCTTATAAGATTTTTGTTAATAAATAAATAATATGTATTTTAAAATGGGGAATTACTTTTCAATAACACTGTGTGGGTGGGGTGTGTGTTTAGAGATTCGACCTGATAAACCAGGAAAAATATATTTTCTGGGGGAATAAATTATAGTCATGGAAATGAATTACAAGAAATAATAAATAACGAAGTTTTATTGGGAAATAAGATCCCCAATCGTATCAATCATGTTTTCATTCAGAAAGAATAATGAAACCTTATTGAAACGATGACACTTTTTCTTACGAATGACGAGATTTTTTTGATAAGTATGGTCTCTTATCCTAAAAAACAAGTTTTTCATCAGATAAAATAATAAAGTTTGTATAAAACGTAAAATAATTTAGTTTCCCAATTACAAGAGTAGATTGATAAGTAACGCTATAAAATCTTTTCGACCAGAGTGAATAATTAAACTTTTATCATAATGAAAAAAAAAAAATTTTTTTTTCAAAATAACGAGGTTTGCGAGGAGTCGGTCAGCAATTCTATAAAATAGGTTTTTCTATCAGTTAGAATCATGGAATGTTAATATATAAAAAAGAGGATTATTAATTTAACTTCAAACTAAGATGATTATTGAGCAATGTCCTCAATCCCATAAAAATTGTTTTCCCATAAATAGAATAATGAGACTAAATTTCTCTTAAGATTTACGAGGCTTGATTGATAGGTAAAATTTCCTTTCCTATAAAACAGGGGTCGGCAACCTTTTGCTGACTATGTGTCGACTTAGGGTTTTAAAATCATTCAGTTTGCCAACAGCATTTTTATTTTTATACAAGTCAAGGTCAATATACTTTTTCTACAATATATTTTATATTGTAATATATAGTATGTATACTTTAGTATATATTAAAATAGAAACAGTTAAATATCTTCTTTGCGTTGTAGAAGTTATTGATTCGGACTTCGTAATGTCATTTGCCGACCCTTGGGTTAGACAAACATTAACAGAAGCACATAAGTTGAGAAATGAATATAATAGGCAAATCTATCTAATCCTATTGACAAACCTATCTACTCCTATAATTATCATTATTTTATTTAATTCGCTTTAGTAATTTTATCTACGGGACAATTACCTAGAGCAGGGGTCGGCATCATTTTGCTGTGTGCCAATTTAGGGGTTTAGACATCTGATTGAAGTTTGGACTTTTATTGTACGAGGTATTATGTGGACGTTCCAGTCTATAGATGCGAAATTAAAGCCCTATATTAAAGGAGTCAGAAGAAAGGCTAATGTCCCATCATGCCATAAATATGCGTTGCTTGCGACGGCAACAATTCTGAAAAAGATGTTCTTTGTCTAAAGGCACACGAATTGATCTAATTCTATGATAACACAATCTCACCTGCCTAAAATGAAAACCGCGCGAAAGATTCGTTGATAGATTTCTTTGTATAACGGCGTTTCAACATCATTATAAATCAATTATATCGAAATTTAATTTTCTTGCGAGGTTTGAAGTAATAAAAATATGATATATGTTATTCTGCTTTCATAGCTGAATGCATGGTAGATGATATTCAGCATTTCTTCATATGGCTGTGAGGACATACTTACTAGATGCTGTAATATGTGTGCGTTTTATGCCAGAAGTCGGCAACCTTTTGCTATTTACTGACTTGAAACAGCTAAATACCTAGTAATTATTGGTTCGAACTTCGTAATGTCATATGCGGCTGCGAGCCATTGGAAATTGCTTGGCGTACCACGTGCAACACGGGTGACGTAAGTTGCCGACTCCAGCAATAAAACATGTTTTTCAACAAAGGGAATAATGAAATATGTGTAAAAGAAGAAGTCAGTTTATCTTCGAATTGGTGTATGTTGATTGAAAAGTACAATCACCAATCCTGAATAAACAAGTTTTCGATCTAACAGACAGATATCAAAAAATGAATTAGTATTTTTGGTAACAAAGAAAAGATTACTGAGACAACAGAGCTATGGTTCTACAGAAAGATGCCAAGTAAATCAGGGACCGAATCTGTGAGAAACCATAAGGTTTTGGAGAGGATGCAAAGAAGGTGGAAGTTTATACTTAACATAAGGAAGAGACAGCTGAAATTTCTGGGAGACATAATGAGGAAGGAGGGCCTGGAAAATCTGATACTCACAGGTCGAATAGGGGTATAGTGAGACAAGGGAAAGCCAGACATCACATACCTATCGGGCTTAAGCAAGTGGATAAGAGAACCTGGCCTGGGGGAAGTAGCAAAGGGACAAAACTTATTGAGAGCTACAAGGGATAGAGAGAAGTGGAGAGCCATGATCGCCTACGCTCTGAAGGGACAAGACACATAAAAGAAGAAGAATCCGTCTCAAAAATTCAAGGAAAATATGGAGAGCCACGATCGTTTAATGGTTGAAGAGACATGGCATAAAATAATATTTACGGCAGCGAATATTGGACGGTTTCTTCAAAGATCAAGAAGAGACCCGAGGTAACAGAGGCATGGTTCTACAGAAGGATGCTGAGGATATCATGGACCGAGCTTGTGAGCAACGATGAGGCTTTGGAGAGAAGGAATTACGAGGTTAATAAAGAAAAAATGAAAATTGAAAACAAAAAATATATATTGCTTAGATGGAAATTAGTTGGAGGCCCAGTACGAAGTCCTTCTGTTTACACAGAGACGGCTACAACGATAAAATATAAATGTCTTCCAACATGTTCAAGTGGTTGAAACCCTCTCTGTGTAAGTAGAGGGATTTCGTATTGGGTCTCCAATTAATTTCCATCGAAGGAATATATTTTTAATACATATTTTACATTTTTTTTAGTGATAATTCTGTTTAATTCTTTAACCTCAATTGAGCTCTGTTGAGCGAGGTTCGAAACTTACTTTTTTATGGCAGTCATAAAGTTTTGTACCACGAAACATATCTTTAAATGAATAAATAAATATACATATATAAGCAGCTATACTCGTCCGGCAAAACCTTATGTGTTTTAGCATGTAAATGAACAAACTAATACCCAAGGAAAAAAAGGGTAAAAAAAGAAAGAACTAAGAACACGTATTCCTCTGAAAATAAACGCATAGAATCTAAGCAGAGTCTGAAGAAAAAAAAATCGAAACGAGTAAAGTAAAAATAACTAAGCAAAGTGCTCAATACGCTAAGCAGAGAAAAATAAGTAAGTAAATAAACCTAAAGAGCCAGACTAACCTACCTAGGTTTCATATATATATATATATATGAATAGAAGATCAAATATAGATCAAATATGGGTAGGAATCAAACAGAATGATTGGGTAAAGAACATGTAGGAAACAGATCGTAATCTAACATGTTTCACTTTATTAAAGCTTCGTCGGAGATCAAGTTAGGAATGATGAAAAAAGATAAGAATGTCTTTATGAGAATGTAAAAATATTTAAGAATTGAAGCAATTTAGCTGTGTCAGACATTGTTAAATTTCAAAGAGATTTGAAAAGAGAGATGGTTATAGAATAACAAATTCCCTTATTAGACTGTAATATAACAGTATCATAATTGATTCGATTATATCTATTCGTGTAAAGTAGGTATTCAGCTTTTCTCTTTCTTAAGTATGTGTTAATTATTAGCATATATATATATATATATATATATATATATATATATATATATATATATATATATCAGTGCAATAAATATTATTGCCAATACATTTTTACAATCTAAAAATATTTCCCCACTTTAAATAACTCGTGAATGCTTGATATGCCGTAAAAAATAACCAATCATTCGCATTTTACGTTCTTTTCTGAGGTCAAGGAGCACTCGTTGACACTTTCTTGATGTCAACGAATACTTGTTGTCATTTTGGTAATGCTCGTTGTAGTAGAGACTTTGTAATCGCAGATACAACTATAGTAACGCCGTTGAACAATACCAGTGACAGACGCCTTCGGATGCTCGTTGTAGTAGAGACTTTGTAATCGCAGATACAACTATAGTAACGCCGTTGAACAATACAGGTGACAGACGCCTTCGAATAGCACACAAAGTGGAAACCTGAATTGGTTATTACTCAAATTACTAACAATGTCTTAAAGATTTTGAATTTATTCACTGTTGACTCTCTAGATATTAATTCAATCGAAACCATGAGTTACCATAGAAGAAGATATATATGAGAGTGTGAAAATAATTGAAGAAATATAGCTGTGTCAGACATTGTTAAATTCGAAAGAGAAGAAGATAAAATAAAATTATAATCTGAAAAGAGAGATGATTATAGAATAACAAATTGCCCTTATTAGTCTATAGTGTAATAATTCATACGCTTATATCTAATCATCTGTTATCTAATATATTCTATTTGGGCCTATATATTTCGGCTTTGATTTTTGATAAATATTGATGCTCCCCTTTGCATATTAATACATCGCAAACATCACTGATTATTATCAATATTTTAATAAAAAAAATAAGTTCACTAAAGTGAAATTCTTATTGCTTATCTAAATATAAATTTCTCTGGCATAATATCTGGCACACACACACACACACACACATATATATATATATATATATATATATATATATATATATATACAGAGTGTCCATAAAGATCGTGTGCGCTTTAAAAATGTATAACTTTGTATTTGCGATAGAAATAATCTGAAAAAATGTTCTAAAGTTTAATGTCCTAGTTTTTAGTATAGCTAAAATAACTAATGTGATTTCAGGCATTAACGTAAATCAGTTGGCAAATGTTTTCCGTGAACTGCAAAATCGTTTTACCCTTTGTATTGCTAATAATGGAGGACATGTAGAAACTTAAATCAAATTTCAATAAAACCTTAAAAATATAGACTTCTTTCTTTTAGTATTTTTTACAAATTATTTCTATCTCAAATACAAATAAAGTTATAAATTTTTTAAAGTGCACACGAAATTTATGGACACCCAGTATATATGAAGAGAAGCTCAAATATAGAACAATTATGAGTAGGAATCCGACAAAATCATCGAATATAGAAAAAATAGGAAACCGATCTTAATCTAACAGGTTTCACTTTATTGAAGGTTCGTCAGCGATCAAGATATAAATGATAAAATGCAAAGAGACTCAGATTAATGGTATGTGGTGTTTGGCTATTTCTTATTGTTTAGATACGTGTCATGTGTAATGAAGCAACAGATGATATTCAAATATGTGTGACAAACATTCTGGACGCTAAAGTGTGTAAAAGTTTGAGATGATGTATCAGAATATTTTGCAAGATTTTGTTCAGATTTAGTTTTTCATTAAACCACATCTCTTACGTATTCTGTAAATATCTGGCACACTCACACACACACACAAACACACACACACACACATATATATATATATATATATATATATATATATATATATATATATATATACATATATATATATACAGATATTGCACACTCACACACACAAACACACACACATACATATATATATATATATATATATATATATATATACAGATATTGCATACTCACACACACAAACACACACACATACATACATATATGTATATATATATATATATATATATACAGATATTGCACACTCACACACACAAACACACACAAACACACACACATACATATATATATATATATATATATATATATATAGAAAGAGAGAGAGAGAGAGAGAGTGAGAGAAAGAATATGGATATGAATCCAACAAAATGAAAGAATAAAGAACAAGTAGAAAACAGGTCATGTTTCACTTTATTAAAGCTTCGTCAGCGATCAAGATATAAACGATAAAATGATAAAAAAAAGCAATGTGACGCAGATTAATTGTCTGTTGTGATTGGTTATTTCTTATTGGTTAGATATGTGTCACGTGTCATGAAGTAACAGATAATATTCAAATATGTTTGAGAAACATTCTGGATGCTAAAGTGTCTAAAAGTGAGACGTAGCAGAATATTTTGCAAAATTTTGTTCAGATTTAAAATTCATTAAAGCACAACTCGTACGTATTCTGCATATATATATATATATATATATATATATATATATATATATATATATATATATATATATATTGCGGACACACACACACACACATATATATATATATATATATATATATATATATATATATATATATATATATATATATATTGCGGACACACAACTAAACATATATATATATATATATATATATATATATATTGCGGACACACACCCAAACATATATATATATATATATATATATATATATTGCGGACATTACACCCAAACATATATATATATATATATATATATATATATATATATATATATATTGCGGACACACACCCATATATATATATATATATATATATATATATATATATATATATATATATATATATATATATATATATGAATGCATTACTCTTCGAGTACGAATTGGGTTCTCTTAACCACTGATGTATTTCGTATAGAAAAACGCTAAATTTTCCCTTATTCTCTTCCGTGCATCTTCGGCTTAGGGATAGGATCTAATGTCAACTCAGTCGATTTTCGATCCCGGCTTGAAGCAATTGGATGTCTAGCCACACTGAAGAGCAGTGATACTGCGAAACATTCTGTCTGTGGATGACTATATATATATCAGGAAATTTTTGTCAAAAAGCTTGAAGTTTTAGTACTGAAAAAAGCTATTTGGGGTTCACCTTTATGTCTCATCTTTTCATCGAAATAATCTTTAATGCTGTCTTAAAATAATGATGATGTAAAAATGTTATCGCAATAGGAAATGAAAATTAAAAAATATATGATTCAAATGTCATTCTTGATCTACAAACTGGAGCCATAGGAGCGGAATGATAATTTCAACAAATTTTTTTGAAATTTTCGTGGGCATCCCATGAATTAATCATGAGAAGCAGACAACCATTTCAAAACTGTATCCAAATATTGAAACCTTAATCTAAATATAAATCCATCAAATGAAGTTATTTAAAAACTGAATCGATAAAATTGGAGCCACCATTTCAAAACTGAAACCAAAGCGGATTTACATTTTAATGGAATAAAAATAAAAATGATAAAATTGTAAAATAATCGGAAAAACTAACAAAAAACTAGAAACAAAACAGTGACAAATAATAGACAGAAGAAAAGGTGTAAAAAAGGTATTAAAATAATCCCAAATACACTGAACCTAATGAAACGTTATCAGATAGATTAATCTAATCATTTATCAAATTATCTGAGGTTTCCAGCTGTTGAAATCATTCCGTGAGGAAATAATCTCCGAATAATTTACAGGCTATCAGTGTAGAAAGTGGGAGTACCCAAGGATTAAATCCTTTTTTTTCAAATTTACAATTAATTTATATCAAAGGGAAACGAATTTTCAGTGTAAGGCCTGCCTCCCCTTAGAGTCAGTCAGTTATGGGCCATGCGTGATACACGCTTAGGCGATCATGTATCTTTCAATACATGAATGATGAAGCAGATTTTTTCCCCGCAGTAGGTTGCCAAATCTTTCTGCGGTAGACCAGATACCATCCAAGGTGACAGAATCAAGTATGTCCTGCTATTGACCCATAACTGAGGGGAGAAGAAGATGATTCATACATTTCCCAAGGGTATCAGCACGTAGGTCAATCAGTCAGTGATATGTCATGCGTGATACATGCTTAGGCGATCAAGTATCTTTCGATACATGACTAACGAGGGAGATTTTTCCCCACAGTAGGTTGCCATTTCTTTCTGCAGTAGACTAGTTGCCATCCAAGGCTATAGAACCCGGTCTGTCCTGCTATATACCCATAGCTGGGAGAAAGAAGGGGATTCGTCCCTTTACATGGAGAAGAAGAGAATTTGTACCTTCCTTTTGTATTAGCACGTCAGTCAGTCAGTTATTTGCCATGCGTGATACACACTTAGGCGATTATGTATCTTTCGATTCACGACTAGAAAATATGTGTATTCCGACAGGAATCGAACCTGTATCCTATACGGAACCGTCATATAGCTAGACGTACCTTAACCGATTCGGCCACAGTGGAGCGTTCGGTTAGCAAGGTCGATTTTACTGTGGCTAAATCGGTAAAGAAACGTCAGGCTATATGACGGTTCGATTCCTGTCGCAGGACGCATATATTCTACGAAAATTTCTCGGATATTCGGGCCGCTAAATGTGGTTAATATTGTTTGTTATAAACAGAACATTTACTGATATATATATATATATATATATATATATATATATATATATATATATATATTATCATTATATATATATATTCTCTATATATAATATATATTATATATCAAAATTTATATATATATATATTGATATTTTTATATTTATATATACATATATATATATATATACATATTGGAATACTACTCTGCAGATAGAAATTATCATTAGGACTGTTTGAAACGCTTTATACTAAATCCCAGCCGCTTTCCCTGTTTAAGCTGAATGAATCTCGCATTGTCTTAATTTCATCTCTCTTCGATTTATAATGCTTAGTCTCAGGTTTTTTTCCTTCCACTAATTTTTAGTCGTTGTGGACATACGTACTGTCCTCGATTTAGCTCGTAAAACCGAGGAGCTGTCACTGGCAAACCCTATTTATTTCAATTTTTTGATTATACCGACACTTTGAGTTTGAACATAGATCGCCAGTGGGTAAACACAAGCGATCCCATTATTGAAGTAGACCATGTGACCATAGAGGAATCACATATATGTAGGAGGTTACGTGACGTTTAATTTCTATTTCTATCCTCTATTATGATACGGACCGCTATTCTCTACTCTATTCACTAAAATATTTCTCTATTCGGGTCATTAGACTGGTTACTTCTCGGGCGAGTTGTATCTAGCAAGTACTATTAGTGCGAACTTATTTGAAGATGCCTGACACCAGTATTGTTCAATGGCGTATTAATCTGCGATTACAAAGTCTCTACTACAACGAAGATTGCGAAAGTGACACCGTGTATTCGTTGACATTTCAAAAGTGTCAAACGAGTTTTTTCATTGACATTACAAAAAATTTGTTATATTTTTTTTTTGTTATATTTTTTCTCATCTTTTCTATCTTACCCACATTTTTTTAAAATTTACTTATTTAACTGACAGTTTTGAAATGTCCGTTGTAAATCCCGATTATAATATTGTAGCCTCTACAGATTATTTGAAATGAAAATGAAAAAAAATTGAGGAAGTCTTTATTGCTTTAAGAAATGTGAAACGTAAATCTTTAACAAGAGAGGGAAACCAAAAATAATAGCATAAAAATTATAGGTAATCTATAACAAAGAAAGAAATGGTATACAAAAAAAAAAAAAAAACTTTGTTGAAGTTGAAAAATATGATCTTGAAAAATGATATAGTAATTTCTAAAAAAAAAATTTTTTTAGATAATGTAAAAACAAATCTAAATATCGCAAAAAATGCGGCAAAGAAAATGAAGCAAGACAAGTGAAATATTTTTAAAAAGACTAATAAGACAGAAGAATTGCCACCTTAATGGTAGTCAGAAGAAAAAAAAAGTCGGTGAAAGAGAATTCGACAAGAAAAACACAAAGAAACAACCAAAACTAAGAACCGAAAATAACCGACGTAAGAAGAACAATGGAACACATGATTATAACAATTTCTGTCCTCTTGTGTGTAACGCTTGAATGAATTCGACGTCGTCTGGAAAGCAATATTCGCATTGAGAAGCTGGGTTGGACTTGGCGGGAAACGATTTACAGAGGAAAAATGAATGGCCTTCAAGAGACGTTGATAGACACCAGAGAGCATACATAATCTTCACAAAGATAATATTCTTTTTATTAGATTATATCAAATTACAGAGTATTTGAAAGCAAGCAAAGAATGCACCGGTATCTATCTATCTATCTATCTATCTATCTATCTATCTATCTATCTATCTATCTAAGTCTCTTCAAATTCATATCAGGCTATACATATCTATCTCCATCTGTCCATATCTATCTATCTATCTATCTATCTATCTATCTGAGTCACTTCAAATTTATATATACATAGCTATCTATATATACATATGTATATGAAGTATATACATATGTATATGAAGTGACTCATATATATACATATAAATATATATATATATATATATATATATATATGAGTCACTTCATATTCGTATATACTTAGCTAACTCTTTCTGTTCATATCTCTATCTCTATATATCATATCCATATCATACTATACATAGCTATCTCCTTCTGTTCATATCTATCTATCTATTTAGCTAGCTAGCTACCTAGCTAGCTAGCTATTTATTCTGTTGGAATCCAATCCCTATTTGATCATATCTATCTATCTATCTATCTATCTATCTATCTATCTATCTAAATCTCTTCATGTCCGTATCAGACAATACATAGCTATCTCCTGTTTATATCTATTTAGTTAGCTAGTTAGCTAGGTAGCTATCATTCTGTTGGAATCCAATCCATATTTGATCCTATCTATCTATCTATCTATCTATCTATCTATCTATCTATCTATCTAAGTCTCTTCAAATTCATATCAGGCTATACATATCTATATCCATCTGTCCATATCTATCTATCTATCTATCTATCTATCTATCTATCTATCTATCTATCTATCTATCTATCTATCTATGTCACGAATACTTGAACATTGTAGGAGTCACAGTTGCGAGCACGTAGACTCAGAAGGAAGTCCTACTTCGATACTGAATTTCCCAGACTGTATATATATTATTATTGCTACTAACCGCATTTCTGGATCTACTAACCGTATTACCAATTGTATTATTACGTCAATACATTTATTTGCTATATTTCATTCTTGCGTTTGTCATTCATTTGAGACCGGATTTCATCTCGGAATCCACAACAATTACTATCTAAGTGAATGTAATGTACTCGACTGCAATTCAAACTCCGCTCTCCGATTCCACAACCCGAGCCGCAATCCGTTACTCTTCCGTTTGTTTATAATTAGTCATATTTCAATGTACTTTGCAGAGATTTCCATTTTCTTCCATAAAGCAGGCAGCACTTTAATGTTATTTAATCATTTCACCCCAAGCAAAGCGACAACGTCACTAAGAGGCAAGAGGATACTGGGAGTGAAAGAGAATGATAATAATTTAAAAGGAGGTGGACAAAACAGCAAATCGGGATCTTTTCGTGTCTGTCTTTAACTTAAAAATGTTTTAATTAAAAAAATTGTCTGTTTAAAGAAAGTTAAATAAAAATGTTTACTGTATAAATAGCTCGTAAATCATTATGCGCTGGACGGACGCACCACGCAAGCACGCAATCACAGACTTTTGGTATTATATATAATTAGAGTTTAACATATTATGCTATTTAATCGTAGACTTGCTAATCCCAGACAAGATATCGCACTTATATTTTATATATCTATCTCTAGCTCATAATCGATATGAAATAATACTCATGCGTGAGATACCATCACTCTCTCTCGATTTAAAAAAAAATCAGCTGTTAATTGAAACCGATTGTCAGTTTTACCATCGAACGCATGGGAGTCTTTATTGTGATTTTTTATGAAAGATCGACCGTTGCCCATGCAGCAGATCTTCCTTTCCAACCGCTCTACTGTTGCCGCTATGCAGAAGCGCAGAGATCGATTACGCCTGGTGCACGTGTCGGAAGAGAACTTGCCTGAACGTAGATGGATGCCACGTGGGACTGCGTAGGATCTTCGGTCCCAGATATTATCCTCAATGTTTACCGTTGAAAACTTCCCAGAAATTTCGTATTACCGCAATTCAGCGATACGTTTGTTATCAGGGTTTCCTTTTCTTATAGATGGACAACCATCCCAAGCTAAAACGTTCCATCTACCCGATGTAGTTATTAACACTCGCTTTATATATCTATATCATATATTTGGAATATATGCTAAAACTGATGACTATTCATTGTTTAAAAGAAAACAATTGAAAACTTTGTGTTTGAAACTTTAAAACATAAGAAGTGTCATTTTGTCAGCTTTTGGGTATTTGCTTTTCTGATAGTTATAATCTTCAATTATTATAATGCAATGTCAATCGACATCTTCAAATGCTTTGATCTAAATACCCGCCCTTGTCTTCATCGTTTCCTCTTTCATGCTCCCATTCTCTGTAAACCCTTGCGTGCCAGTAGTGCTTCCACCTTGCTTGGGACAAAATGCTTAAAAAAAACAAGAAAAAAAACAAAGGAAGGCCGGCTACTTAATAAGGTGTTATTCGTCTCTTTGTTTATATAACGCAGTGTTGGAGAAGTGTTGGAGTTGTTGGCAGACCCGTTCCAGCCCTATCTATAAATTAGCTTTGTTTTTACCATGTGGATGAGGCTATAGAAAAATCAGTGACTTCTGGAACATGTCAAACACCTGCTCAGTAGAGATGAATTCTGGCGAGAAGAAGGGACTAAGCATAAACTACAATAAAATGGAATGCCTGGTCATCAAAAGGATAAGCTCAAAATGCGATTTGCAGGTCGGGGACACTGAAATCAAGAATGTGTCGAAGTTTAAATATCTGGAAAGTGTTATGACGGGGGACGGGAGTGCGACGCTGAAATCCGAATACGTATTGGCATGGCCAAAAACGCATTCCAAAACCTAGGCAGTGTATCATGAGACAGGAGGATTTCTTTTGTAACAAAGAAAAGAGTGCTGATCTGCTACGTGATATATGTCCTCCGGCACCGAATGTTGGACGGTCTCTTCAAAGAAGAAGAAGAGACTCGTTGCGACAAAGGGATGCTAAGGATATCATGGACCGAGCGTGTGCGCAACGATGATGTTTGGGGGAGGATGCAAACAAGGCGGAACCTTATATTTAACATTAACATCAAGAAGAGGAAGCTGAAATTTCTGGGACATGTAATGAGGAAGGAAAGCTTGGAGAATCTGATACTCACAGGGAGAATAGAGGGAAAGAGAGACAAAGGAAAGCAACGCATGACATACCTGGCGGTCTTAAGCAAGTGGATGACAGAAAGTGGCCTGAAAGAAGTAGCAAAGGGACAAAACTTATTGAGAGTTACAAGGTATAGGGAGAAGTGGAGAGCCATGATCGCCTACGTACTGAAGGGACACAGCACGTAAAAAGAAAAGAAGTTGAGCTAAACTAAAATTATTATACGGCCCTACTTGCTACACTCTATTGACATCTATATGCCGAACTTTGAGAAACTGGTTTCTGATTGTGTTTTTCGGCCATATTGGTCCAAACTACCAAGACCAAACAAACAAAAGTTTGTACTACATACTAATGGCTCAATGACAAACAAGAAAAAAAAAGTAATAAATGAAAATATAAACTCTTGTGACAAATGAAAACGACTTAAATTCGCGACAGATGAAAAACAAACAAAACGGAAAAATCAAGATGACGTTAACAAGAACTCGGAAAATAAAAAACGAATTCAAGTTGGCAACAATTGAGCGTGTAAAAATATAAAAGGATTAAAATATATATATTATTTGACGAATATCGATGAAAAAATTAAAAAAAAAAATATCAAAGTCGAGAGAGGGGTGTTAAAACACAAAAAGGAAAGACATTGAAGAAAAATAAAATTTAGTTTACAACAAGCGAACAAAAAGAAAAACAAGTGTACAAAAAAAAAAAAAAAGAAAACTTGAGAAATGCAAAAGTTCCAAAAGTATCACAGGTAACAGAAAAATAACACGATAAACTAAATAGTTCGTAAAAAAAATCCAGTAAATTCTTGTCAGGTAAACTTAAGCTGGACTAGAAAAAAAGCGCGCGGATCTTTAGAAGCAGGAAGGAATCCAGGGAATGCTAACTCGATTAAACAAAAAAACAAAAAACAAAAAACAAAACAAAAACAAAAAAACAAAAAACAACACCAGTATAGAGGAGGGAGCGGTAATTGACGGATTTCAGTGAGAACGGTCAGGCTCTTGGTTCTTTTGCTTTTATGATTTTGCAAAGTCGAGGTGGGTAGCACGACATTTTCAAGGTCAGGTTTGACACGCCCGGAGTCAGGACGGTGTTGCTATTTGAGCCGATATGATGCAAAACCCAAAATCGGCGATGACGACAGTACATCACTAAAGACTTCACTTGATACATCAAAAATGTATTATGCAAATTTAAATTGTCATTAGATTGTTATGATTTTGGGATGGACGTATGCCTTCAAAAATATCAAATCATGGATTTAACGTTTCTTTTATCTTTCATCATATTCATGGTCGTGTATGTTGGCTTGAAAAAGTAGTAGTAATTTCTTCAAGAAAGTTAAGATTGGAATGAAACTAGGGCGTATATTTATATTTTGATAAAATTCCATAGTGGCACTCTAAAGAATTTTCCTTCTGAGTAAATTATTTTGTCTTTTGATAAGTGTGGCATTTTCTTTTAGATTAACATTCTGGTCGAATTTATTTCTGGGTATAACTAGTGCATTTGATTAATCGTTAGGTATAAGATTCCTTTAGGCACCTGTTTTTTCTTAGTATCTGTGTATATTTCTGAGATGAGGTATGAAGAAGGCCGGAGCGTACAACAGCCGAAACGCTGTGATAAGTATGGCAACAAAGACAAGGACAATAGTCCGAATAATGTAAATAGTGTCTTTTTTTTTAATTTCGGCATGTTTCCACAATGTATTTTGAGGGACAATTTTGGCAAATTATTAGGTTGGTGCAAAAATAATGACGTAATAATGTCGTTTTTTGATGTTAAAAAATACGTCAAAAACGACATTATTACGTCATTATTTTTGTACCAACCTGATATTTTATTCCTGCTTATGTATAATTATTTTTATCCGTTTTTTTTTTTTAGTTCTGATCGCATCCATAATTGTTCTGGAAATGGTTGTAACTATTTGAATTTTAGATGGGATAAGTTGTTTTCGATAGTGGATATTATGGAGTTTGTAGGTTTTTACTTAACACCTACCCAATGAAGAAAGAAACATAGAAGAGAGAACTCAAAACCTCCAATATCATTATCACGACATCCACAACGCAAAGAGAAAGGTATATATAATACACGACCGCAACAAAGATATTATCAACAACAACAGATTAGACAAAATCAGACATGATATTACCTAGAGAGAGGGGGGATAGAGAGAGACAGACAGACAGAGAAAGACACAGAGAGACAGAGAGAGAGTGAGAGAGAGAGCCAGAGATAGAGAGAGACATACAGAACAGAGTCACACAGAGCGGGAGATACACACAGTAAGATAGAGAGACAGAGAGAGGCACAGAGAGAGAGATAGACAGAGACAGAGAGAGAGAGGGAGCGACAGAGACAGACACAGAGGTACAGAGAGAGACATACGACAAAGAAAGAGACATAGAGATAGACACACAGTGAGACAGAGAGAGACACAGAAAGAGATAGAGAGATAAACAGAGACAGAGGCAGACACACAGATCGAGACAGACACACAGAGAGACGCAGAGAGAGACACACACAAACACACAGGCAAAGAGAGAAACAGAAAGAGACGGCGAGAAAGAGACAGAGAGAAGAAGACCGAGCGAGAAAGAGAGAAAGAGAGGTAATTTTTAAAAATGTATTGTGAACCCGACTGAACAATTTGTATAAATTGTCCGAAGTTTATAATTTTTTCCTTCCTGTACTTCCCCCCATCTCAGGGATTATCCATTTGAGCTTATATCAATATCAATCATGTGGAACTGTATGAGTGTATATATATATATATATATATATATATATATATATATATATATATATATATTGATGCATGTTTCATTAAATAATATAGACAAGTGTTGTCTATTTATTTTATGTAAATTCTTTTCATAACGTCTGATAAGCTTAATAACATTATCATTAAACGAAGAAAGAAAATCACAATATTGATAAATATTTTTTTAATCCTATCTAAGCTTTCGACTTACATCAGCCATTATCAAAGATGACAATTACATTACAATATATTAAGCAATACACGGACAAAACAATGATGATAGTCAGTTTCTGTTTACACAAGATTTCCAAGCAACGACAAAATTCGTGCATGCAATACGCTGGAACCGAAAATCGCACCGCAGCTCATGACGCCTATGCGTATTTTCCCCCAATTGTTCTATATCATCAGGATAATTCTAAGTCAGAATCATCTTGATGGTCCGGTAGGTGAAACCTAGGTAGATAGGTTCTGGCTCCTTAGGTATTTTTTTATTTTTCTCTGCTTAATGGACAGGGCACTTTTACGTATCAACTTAGGTACCTCTGTCGGTATTTTTTTCTTTTGGCTGTTTGATTAAGTGGTACGGATATTTTTAGTCTTTACTTTTTTGTTGATTTTTTTTGTTTGTCTACTATTTTTTAATTTACAAATTGCATCATGTGAGTTTTTTAAACCTTCGGAATTATAGTATAAGTATAAAAAATAATAATAATAACAATAATATATATATATATATATATATATATATATATATATATATATATATATATATATATATATATATATTGAACAATAAAAAATATGAAAAAAATTAAAATGTTCAGACACACTGGGTTGTATATTAATATTATTTCGTTTTTATTATTATTTTATTCCTCGACTAGTTTCGGCAGACATGACCATCATCAGGAGATTTTCTGCTTGCTGGTAGCAGTGAACTACAGAAATGAATGTCTTGATGGAAAAAATGAACTTTTGTCTGTAGTTTTCATTTGTTTATATATATATATATATATATATATATATATATATATATATACACACAGAGGAGATGGATGGAGAGAGTCAGGGCAGAGAAGAATGATATACATATACTTACCTCCATGACCTGGTCTGAACCGTTTGTTGTATTTGACCAGCAAATTGTCAAGTAATTCTGTCACTTGTTCTCGAGTTACTGCGATCACTCCGAGAAAGCTGAAAATCAAGGGGAAAATATCGTCAGAATCATAAACAGATAGTACTGAATTTAATATAACAAAGATTAATTATCAAAAAAAAAAAAAAAAAAAAAAATATATATATATATATATATATATATATATATATATATATATATATTGATGCATGTTTCATTAAATAATGTACATAAGTTTTGTCTATTTATTTTATGTCGAGTTTGTCGTTGCTTGGAAATCTTCCATGCAAACAAAAACAGACTATCATTGTAGTTTTGTCTGTGTATTGGTTAATATATTGTAATGTAATTGTTGCGTTTTTATAATGGCTTAAGTAAGCCGAAAGCTTAGATAGGATTAAAAAATATGTATCAATATTGTGATTTTCTTTCATCTTTTAATGATAATGTAATTAAGCTTATCAGACGATATGAAAATAATTTACATAAAATAAACAGACAAAAATTTTTTATATTTTTTAATGAAACATGCATAAATGAAAAAATGCTTCCTGAACACACACACACACACACACACACACACATATATATATATATATATATATTGATGTAAGCATCTTTATTTATTTGTGCGTCTGTGAATATTCGAAATGGTTTCCAGTGAGATTTGAACGTTTCCCAAAGATCATACCCTCGGGAAACAAATGACATAATCAAAACAGTCTTATCTGGCGAGCCACCTGAGTAGCGATTGATTTCTTCTTTTTTTTTTCAGTGTTCCTTCTCTTGCAAAACTTCATTATAGACCCTAGTCCAAACAAAAATCATATAAATAAGAATAAAATTAAAACGTAGACCTGTTTTTTTTTGTTTTTTTTTTTTTAATGTAAATTAATTTTATTAATAAATGAATAAATTTTCTCCCTGACGAAATAATCTGTAGCGGACCGTGGATTTAACACCGTGGATGAAATATAACACCTGTGGCTTACTGAAATAAAGTCCACTACAAACATGGCGGGCTCAAGATGATTTTAACCAAAGGAAAAAAGAATCAGTATATATATATATATATATATATATATATATATATATATATATATATATATATATATATATATTCACTCTATGGATTAACAGTATTTTAATGCATATATTATGTTTCTAGTGACGGATGTCACCATTAATCGCATTAATATTTCTGATTGATTGTATGTGTGATTATTTCTTTGTATGTAAATTATATGCTGCCTAATGTTTTATGTTTATAAAAAAACTATTGATCCGCAGTACAGGAAAATTCCTATAAAAAAAACTACTACTAAGACATTACACTACATAATTGAACTATATGCTTAGTTCATGCCATATAAACTGAATACACTTGTAAAAATAGAATTCGTGGATTTAACACATCACAAGAAATATTTAAATAAAATTCTCACTTCAAATTTTGAAAAACTTAGCGTTGCGTCTTTGCACGTTCCGAAAATTGTTCCTAACCGTCATTAATAGAAGACATTCAAAAAACATCTTTCGGTCGACAAACAAGTATTTCGTCTCATAGTTTTTGATTTTATAAGGAAAAAAACACATGCCTGATGATGAATAGAGGACTATTCGTAAGTACTAGGATTTTAACATCAAATAAACGGAAGACTTCAGACATCAATGGTTTCGAAGAGGATCATTTCACTCTATGGATTAACAGTATTTTAATGCATATATTATGTTTCTAGTGACGGATGTCAGCATTAATCGCATTAATATTTCTGATTGATTCTATGTGTGATTATTTCTTTGTATATATATATATATATATATATATATATATATATATATATATATATATATATATATATATATACAAATATATGTGTATTAACAAACAATCGGATACAAATAAAAAACAAAAACATTAATGTGAATGTGCAAGATATATTTGTGTCAAGTTTGTGTTCAAAGAAATGCGTGAGTGAATGTACGTACGCGTGTGTATGTGTGTGTATGTGTGTGTGTATATGTATGTATGTATATATATATATGTATGTATATATATATATATATATATATATATATGTGTGTGTGTGTGTGTGTGTATGTATATGTATGTATATATATATATGTATGTATATATATATATATATATATATATATATATATGTGTGTGTGTGTGTGTGTGTATGTGTGTGCACAATATTCATGTCGTCTTCTGTCAAAAGAGCAAAACGCAAATCTCCACGACAGATCAGATTTTTTAAGTGTGTCCGCTGAAAAGTTGAAAAAGAGACAAAACAATCAGGGTCTCAAGTATATATAGTTTAGGAATAACGCCACCAAACAGTGGTGTCAGAATTCAGGAGGAGATAACTCTGACCAGTCAAACAAAATTGTTCGGAGACTATATTCGTGTGGTAAGTCTAAAAATAACCAAAGATATCCACGTCAAATTATAGATTTCTTTCTGCTTTCATTGGTGGCGATAATTACACGTCGATTTTCAAGAAGGGTCCTAACTTGAAGTAAACATTAAGTCGGTGTTTCAATCAATGTTTTAACCGACATTTTCGACCTCAGAAACAACAAAACGTCCCTTACTTTCGATCATTTCTTGTTCCAAAATCTTTTATTAGTTTAATGTTTTCTGTATAAAGTACTTTTGTTTATCTTTTTTGAAAATGACGAATTACTTGAAAGAATTTCTATAAAGACTCCATTAAAAAATCTCTATAAAAACTATGATTAAATCAATAAAATTCCACAATAAAAATCTCTATATAAGTGTCTCTTAAAATTCTATGAAATAATTTCTATAAAAACTAAATATAAATCTGCATCAAATCTGTATAAAATCTATAAAAACCATATAAAACTTTATAAAAATATCTATAAAATCTATATAAAAGTCTCTCTAAAAACTTTATGAAATAATTTCTATAAAAATCATATAAATATCTCTATGAAATGTGCATAATTATTTTTATGAAAACTGTATATACTCTCAATAAGGAAATCTATAAATATCTATAAAAAAAACTTTTTAAAATCTCACTAAAAACTATAAAATACCCCTATAAAACTGGATAATAATCTTTATAAAACTGTATAGAAGTCTCCATAACACTGCATAAAACTCTGTAAAAAACTGTATAAAAGTCTATAAAATCATCTATGAAAAAAACTTCTATAAAAGCTGTATAAATACTATAAAAAGACAATAAAACTCTGAATAAAAACAGTATAAAAATCCCTATAAAATCTGTATACATATCTCTCTAAAACTCTATGAAATATTTTCTACATAAACACTATAAAAAATAATAATTAAATAATTTTTAATATTCAAAGATTGTGAGTTCAATACCCGGTTAAGGTAGTGGAGAATTTTCAGAGAGAAAATTAACAGCAGATAACTGATAACTGACATCCATTAAACATGGCATGTGAAACTAGAACAGTCTACACCAGTGAACGAAATAAAGTGTTCAGTTCGACATTCCAACCAACTGAAGAAGACCGGAGCGTACAACGGCCGAAACTTTGTAATAAATACGGCGACAAAGATGAGGACAATAGTCCGAATAATGTAAATAATATATATAAATAAATCGTTAATCAAAATTTACCTTGGAAACTGATGAATTAGAATATAGATATTTTTTATTTTAATGTCCAGTTTCCTTATTAAAAACAATGATCTATCATTAGTTATGTCTTTATATAGAGATTTTAAGACTGAAATTCATATTCTATTGTTCATGTAAATATATAAGTATATTCGGAATATTTTTCCAATGCTTTTAGCCAAAAAGCAATTTTATAACATTTAACAAGAAAATCAGTCATAGTTTATATTGATGTATCTGTGCGCCTCAGTGCGTAAAACAAGGATACGACTTCTTGCCAGATTTATGAAAAAAATATACAACGAGGCGATCTTGATAAAACGACAAGTCCTATTTCGAATTATCATTAGTGGAAACATTCTGAAAATATAAGATGCGCAGGCAACACAGACACACACACAGAGACAAACACACACACACACACACACACACAGACACACACACACACACACACACACACATATATATATATATATATATATATATATATATATATATATAGAGAGAGAGAGAGAGAGAGAGAAAAGATTATAGTTGTTCCAACGAGAGAAAATTGTATATTGTAAAAAGAAGAGTGAAAACGCATACCTTTTTGTTGTGGAGTGATTTCACAGTGGAGGATTGTATTTGTACTAAGTCGGTCTTAAAATAGGTTCAACGTACAAAACGTTAGGAACTTGATATAATAGGTAATGACGCAGAGAAATCTAGTTGTGGTCACTGATACTTTAGTATCCTACTAACGATCGTCCGGAATCGACTGACTGACCGACTACTGAGCGGGTATTTAGTCACCACCCCCCACGAGGGCATAATGTGGCACAAGGCTGGTTTAACGTGGGATCTCCAAGCCCATCGGCTCGGCCAAAAATATGCCCTTTAAAAACCCGTATAAACGGGTTCAGGGTCGGTTTACCTCCCCGAAAGAGACTCCGCGTTTCGTTCAGGTTCCTCCCCGCCCGAAGGCAGAGAGTTCAACTGGTCAGCCAGTCGTCCGACTTCAGACTGAACTCAGACCGACACACTGAGCGGTATTTAGTCACCCCCCCACGGGGGGCATCATGTGGCACAAGGCCGGTTTAACGTGGCATCTCCGAGCCCTTGGTCTCGGCCCAAAATATTCCCTTTGAACCCGTATAAACGGGTTCAGGGTCGGTTTATCTCTCCGAAAGAGACTCCGCCCTTCGGCGTAGCCTTGTTCGGGTTCCTCCCTACCCAAAGGGTGAGAGTTCATCTGGTCAGCCAGTCGTCCGACTTCAGACTGAACTCAGACCGACCCACTGAGCGACTCCTCGTTACTTTTACTACTCCTACTTATTATAGGTGGGTGAGTCTATTAACTATAGAATAGGTGTGTTCCACTAAAACAGTTTGGTTATAATTTGTATTCACACACACACACACACACACACACACACACACACACACACACATATATATATATATATATATATATATATATATAATTAAAAATCTACATTATAACCAAAAACGTATGCATTTTCACTCATCTAATATTTGCATTTTTGTATATTGTGTGTGCTTCTGCTAGTATGTATATGTATATTCCCTCTCCATACGTACATACTCTCTTATTATAAGGAATCAGCATATATATATATATATATATATATATATATATATATATATATATATATATTTATGATTCCTATTTTCAATAAATGAAGGAAGGTTCAAGTGACTTCTCTGGTTGATCGACTCGGATGCTTGATAAATCATTGTAATTATCACATCTCATATTCATACATTTTGGGACCAACAAACATTAATTCTAAGTTTTACTTTTCAATTTCTTAAAACGCCAGAGTTTTGTTAGAAACTTTTCAATATGTAAATTTAGAAGTATTTTTTCATAGCCGATATATATGTATATACGCATACTAACCTATATTATACAATGGTATGCAAAACACTTTTGTTAATGTTACTCACAAACCGACATTATGCTTTTCTCAGTAAATTTTATGATTTTTGAGGGCCGGAAAAACACCTTACTGCAGTTTCGTTATTGAAAAATGCTGCATGATAGAGCATCTTAAATATACTGATATTGTGAAAAGGCCATGTTGTTACAGTTTTTTTGTGTATATGTAACTAGGGAGCCAATTAAAATGACTTAACTCCCTTTATAGTCTACCAATAGAAGGTTAACCAATCAGAAGCTGCAGAACATTCTATCCGTCGTGTATAATGGCGGCCATTTTTGTTTACCCTACCCGAATGACCAGTGCCAACAAGAGTGATAGAGAGTGTTTTTGACCTTTTGTTTGATATTTTTGACTTGCGACGAACCTTTTTTTTGCTGCTAACGATTTTCCTTTCAGTGCTTAAAGAACTTTTTTTGACGAACTTCTGAGGATTTTTCTGATAAGTTATTCTTTAAGTTTTATTTTTTTGATTTTATTCTTCTATTTCTTTTTGTTTGTTTTATTTTTGGGGCTTCGGCCCTCATAATTTTTTTATTTTAGTCCGGTTTGACAAAGTCTTACCGGACGATTTCTTTTTTATTGTTTATTTCTTTCTATTTGTTTCTGTAAAAAAAAAAGTCAGCACAGTATTTGAAAAAAAGAAAAAGAAAACTTATTTTTTCCTTTTTATTAGCGACTTCGGTCGCATTCTCTCGTCTTTTTTGGTTTAACTAGTTTGTTTTTTCTTTTGCTTTTTTATTTTCTTTAGCGGCTTCGGTCGCAAACCATTATTTTTTTCTGGTTGTAAACCAGACCTTTTTCTTTTTCTTTTTGTACATTGTCGTGAATTTTTAAAAAAAGGAGTTTCTATTTTTGTTTTTTTTTGTTTTCGGCTGCCTTTGGGCGCCATTTAGATTTTTTTTTTTTTTTTCCTGTTTAATTTTTGTTTGTCTTTTTTTTCCCAGTTTATTTATCTTTTAAAAAGTTTATTGTCTTTGTTTCTCTTTTTTTAATTTACTGGTACATCCAGGCTTGTTTTTTATTTATATAATTTCTCCCCCCCCCCAAACTCCTTTTCTGGCGATAATTTTTAAAAGACCCGCAGGTGGTAGTCTCCACGTTTCTCAATATTAAAAAGGACCTTTTTGGGTCGGCGGCTAAAGCCAACCCCCCTGACAATGCTGCCAAGAAGCGGGCTGATGGTAGCCCCAAATCTGACCGAGTTACTGGCTCCAAGAAAGGAGAAGCTCATGTCGAGGTGCCAAAGGAGGCACAAAGTAAGACAGCCGAGGAATTGCCCTCATGCTGGAAGTCCCCACCAAGTTGTATTCTGAACATGCCGGATTTCCTGGATAAGGCGAAAGGTTACGCCCATCTTGTAAATAAAGATGGGTTCGTCGATGTTGTCCAGGAGCTCGATGTGTTCAAAAAAAGAATGGTGACCGTTTTTGTGGTGGACAAAAAAAACAAAAAGATTTGTTGCTCCACTAAAGACACGGTGATTAAATCACTTTTGTCCCTGGGGATAAAACCCCAAAGAGTAATTAAGGGTACAGGGTTCTTCATGTGGGACATTCTGCTGCCCACACCAGAAGATTGCCTGGCCATGACTAAGAAAGAGTTGATCACGAAAGATCTAATACTAAGAACAGAGTACGAAGGCCGAAGGCGGACCAGGGTGGCCGTTTTCGAGGTTCCTCCTCAAATTTCGGGAGAGCTCTTGGCTGCATTTTTTATGCAGTGCGGCCAAATTTTAGGGGCTCTCTCCGACAATTTGAACGGGGGATGGACTTTTGATATCATGCTTAATCAAGAGACCTTCAAGTCCGTCCCCAACTGTTTAGTGTTTGGTGACCGGAAAATGCCGGTCATAGTGACCGGTAGGAGACCAACTTGCTGGAGGTGTGGAGAGACTGGTCACATTTCCTCCTCCTGCCCAGGGAAGAAGGCCCCTGGAGTTCCGGTCACAGGCGACCAAAATACCCCCTTGGCCGAGAAAGTAAAATCCGCGGCGCCTGTAGTGGGCCTAGCTGCGGGGCAGACCGTTGGGGAAAATCCCTCGGTTGGGTCCAGACCCACATTACCCCCGAAACCAACGCCTGCCCCAAGTGTGGTTAAGGAGAAGGATGAGGGGGAATGGCGCCTCGTGGTTAGGGGCAAGGGGAAGACCCAAACAGCGATTCCTCAGTTCCAACATGAACCCGGGGACATTGTCACCTACAGCCCCATTCCCTCTACCAGCTCTGAGGGTGACGCCTCGGCGTCTTATGCAAAGACAGCTACTGGAGCCCAAAAATTAAATGAGCCCGGCTGGGAAAAAATACTGGATATAAAGAAACTTAAAGAGAAGCTGGAGATTAAGCGGGGAAAAATTCAAAAATCGCTGGGGGCACCGGGCTCCCTATCCTCTGCCCCGTCTTCCCCTTCTGATCCCAAAAAGACCTTGTCAAAACCACCACCGCCCAAATCTGTACCACACTCTCTAAATAAACCTATTCATTCGTCCAAACCCTCACCGGTGAGGACTCCTTCCGGGTGCACTCCTTCGACTACCCCCAATATCTCACCCATGTCGACACCCATTCATTCACCACAAAAAAAAGGTTCAGAAGCCCTGATTCTAAGACAATCACAGACAAAAAGAAGAAAAAAATCATCAAACCACCGTACCTCCCAGGGGAAGACGTCTGCCGCGTTTTCCGGGACCAGGCGGAAAGGGACTTTGGACAGACCAGAAATCCAAAAGATTTAAAAGTCTTATGGAATTTCCAAAAAATAAATGACATAGAAGTGGAGAAACCTGATAATTTCCCTTCCGCAGCTAGAGTCTTAACTGTGATTAGATCTGGCCCGAGAACGCGGGAGATTTGGGGCATGATAGAGGAGGCCCAGTCGTCGCTAAAAATGGTGCCCCCAGCGGCCTATCTCCTCGAACCTGAAACTGATGATCAGAATCAAAAACTCAAAGGGAGGGTCCCTGTTTTCGTTCACCCATCCCTTTATAGAGCTCTTAAACTTACCTACCCTTCGGACATCGGCGGCCTGTCTCAAGATGACACCGTCGAGAATGAGATGGCGTCCGGATCTATGGGACGAGCTGTCGGTGTCCTCACCCCAGCCATGTTCTATCCTGAAGGACAACCCTAATCGGCTTCACAATGGCTCTCTGGTTAGCCAGTTTAAATGTCCGGGGCCTGAGGTCCGAGTCTCGCAGGGCGAGGCTCTCTCGTGACCTTCAGCGCCTCGGGGTGAATGTATGTTGTATACAAGAGACCCGGTTTTCTTCTCATGATCGTGAGGACATACTGTCTAAGGGGTTCGCCCTTTATTCAGCCTGTTTTGATGGTCGTTCGAGGGGTGTCTCTTGGCTAGTGAGCAAGTCTTTGAAGGCTGCTTGTACCCTTGTCTTCGCGGATCCGGCGGGCAGACTTTGCGTGCTGGATGTTACCATAAAGGATAAAGTTCTACGTCTCATTGGGATTTATGCGCCTAATACCCATTCCGAACGGCCTGCTTTGTTTCGGCAGATCGCACCGTTCTTGACGACGTCTCGTCGGGTAGTTTTAGCGGGGGATTGGAATGCCGTCCTTGACCCCGATATAGATCGTATAGGGCATAAACAGGGTACTAACAACCCGGATGTGAAACCATTTCGGGACTTTATCGATGGGTTTGAACTTGTCGATAAGTTCCGGAATGAACACCCTCGGGAGGTAGCATGGACTTGGACAACTAGTGGCAACTCGGCTCCTGGGACGATTGCAAGCTACCTAGACCGAGTCTTAGGAGAGTCGATGTAGGGCTCTTAGGTTGTCCAAGTTTCCATTACATAGTTTATACGGATCATAAGCTTGTCCGGGTCCGTGTAAACTTAGATAAGCCTAAGGTTAAGTTGGCTGGTTACTGGAAATTGAACTGTTCACTTTTTGGTGATCAGGGTTTCCGGGACCAGCTGTTACTAACCATCCAAAGGGAATTGACGGGAGCGGTTGTGGGAAACGCCTGGTGGGGAAATCTAAAATTCGAACGTTTGCTGCCGATTTTAGTCGTCGACTCAATCTAGATAGATTAGCGGCGCAAACTGCTTTAGGAGATAAAGTCGATCGGGCTGTGAAATCCCGTGTTAGTGGGGACATAGCTTTAGCTAAGGCAAAGTTGTCCTCCTTGCTTATCAAGAAGGATCAAGCTCTGGTAGTTAGGGCTAGGTTAAAAAGAATGTCTTCTGAGGCAACAAATATGGCCGCTGAACTGCGTGCAGAGGAAAATCGAAACGCGTCTAGGCGACATATAGCGTGCGTCACGTTGCCGGATAAGCGGACCGTGACTACAAACACGGGCATATGTGAGGTCTTTCGGGACTACTTTCAGGATCTTTTCACCAGGGAGACTGGTCTGAGCTCTGCTCAGTTCGACTCCTATTTAGCTGACTTTCCCTGCCTCTCGGCAGCTGAAGGGGCTAGGTGCGAGGGTCCCATAACAGAGTCGGAGATCTGGGAAGCGCTGAAGCAGGTTGGCCTGGATAAGTCTCCGGGACTAGATGGTCTTCCCTACGAAGTTTACTTGAGGTTGTCGCACGTTTTTGTTCCTTTGCTGGAACTGATTTACAACCACTGGATGAGGCAGGGGTCTTTACCCCAACGCTTCACCAGGGGTGTAATCAAGTTGCTGCGTAAGGACAAGAACGGTGGGGATGGGTTAGGGAACTTTCGCCCTTTAACGATGTTAAATACGAACTTAAATATTTTGGCGAAGATCTTAGCCAACCGTTTGCAGCTATTCCTGTCTAGACTGATTGGCCCTGAGCAGACTTGTGCTGTGAAGGGTAGGACTATTCAGGATAACCTTAACATGGTACGCTTGATCTTAGAACAAGTCGACAGTGAAGCCGCGCTGATCAATTTAGATCAGTCCGAGGCCTTCGATAGGGTTGACCATCGATTTCTGGAGGCTGTCCTTTCGGCGGCCGGTTTCAGAGCCGACTTTCGCTCCTGGATCCGACTTTTGTATGCGACACCCGGTACGCTGATGGAAGTGAATGGGGTAAGATCGAAAACTTTCGTATTGTCTCGCTCAATTCGTCAAGGTTGTCCGCTCTCGCCTCTGCTTTAAGTTCTTGCGTTGGAACCTTTCCTTCGCAAGTTAAAGGCGAATCCGGTCCTGCGCGGAATTTCCCTGCCTGGGGCTTCCACCTCAGCCAGGTATTCTGCCTATGCTGACGACGTTTCGGTTCTTGTGTCGAGCAGAGCCGAGATTGACGTAGTCAGCAAAGAGATCAGTGGGTATGAGATGGTGACAGGGGCCAAGATCAACCGCGATAAGTCTGTGGGCTTGCGGTTGGGTGCGTGGAAGGGAGTTTATCTTCCCGGACCTTTCCTCTGGACGGATGGGCCGATCAAGATACTCGGCGTCTGGTTCGGTCCTGATCTCCAGTTGGAAATGAATTGGTCGGAGGTGCAAGGGAAGGCCGAGATCGCGGTTAATCTGTGGTCTCGGAGGAGACTTTGCATGAAGGGAAGGGCGGAGGTATGTGTTTCACACATATATCCGATCCTCCTTTACCGACTCTCTGTGCTTCCACTCCCGTATGCCAGACTAATGTCATTAGTCTGGACCTTGTTCTCTTTCTTGTGGAGAGACAAGGCCCCTTTGGTATCTCGCGAGATCTGTTGCCTTCATCCCTCTGAGGGCGGTCTGGGTATGCCTAGCATTGAGATTCGTCAATATATGCTTCGCATTACCTTTCTAGACCGAATGTGTCGCGGATTGTATGGGGTGGGCACCTTTTGGAAAGAAGATGTCCGAAAACATTTTCCATCCCTGAGAAGTGTGCACTGGTGCGAGGAGGAGGCCGGCCGTAGACCTCGTGCCGAGTGCTCCTTCTACCGCGAATTTCGTAGTTCTTTGAAGCTCCTCTTACGGACGACGGATAGCCTCTCCGACGCCCAGGCGTTGTCTCGTAAGGCATTGTATCAATTGTTAGTTAGGGGGTCCGTTCAAGATGATCTGATCGACGAGCTCGGTCTTACGAAGCAGGAGGCTCGCTCGATATGGCCTTGGGCGTCTGGGTTGAAATGTCTCAATAATGATGAGGCATCACTCACCTGGCTGATGATTCGTGGGGCCCTCTGGGTCGGCAAGAGACTTTGTTCAGCAGGCTTGGAGAAATATCCAAACTGTCGTCGCTGTACTGGGGAAGTCGAGACCATTGGTCACGCCTTTTTTCAGTGCAAGACGGTAGTGCCGTTGTGCAAGGCCTCATGGTTCGCATGCTGCAGGGAAAGTTTTTTGTCCTGGAAGCCAGTTCTGTTTGTAGCAATGTAGTGCCGCAATTGACGAAGGCTGAACACTATGTGTTCTGTTGCTTACTAGGGATTATGAGAGTCGTGATTTGGACGACGCGTCAGAAGGGATTCCATGAGGGCGAGAAGTTCACCTCTTCCCAACTGATCTTGTTCTTTAAGCATCAGCTTAAAGTCAAGATTAGGACGGAAAGGCGGCGGCTCCCTTCATCGGAATTTGGCAAAAGGTGGGTGAATCTTGCGCGAATGTGTAGAGTGAAAGGGGCTGACCTAGAGTGGCATTTGGATGTCGGTTAGGTACAGAATTTTGTCCTAACAGGGTTGAACATAGGCAACCCACCCAGATTTTAGGTTAGACTAGGTTTTTTATTTTGAATTTTTAGTTTTCCTTTTTTCTAGTAAACTTAGCTAGGGTAAGCATGCGCATTGGTCCCTTTTATTTCTGTCCCTATTTTTTCTTTTGTTTAATTCCCCATCCCCTCCCTCGTTAGGTGGTCAGTGATATCAGTTCTCTGGTGGAAGCGGGACGCCTTTCGTTTTCGTGTGTGTGGTTTTCGTATTTGTTGTTGTGTATGAATGTGCGTGTGTCTGTGTGAATGCTTGGAGAAATGAATGTTTTTACTTATTTTCTTAGTCCCGCTTTGATTTCGTCTAGTTAACTGATGTTTCTGCCACATTTATGGTTTGTGGGGAGTTTTATTACTAACAGAGTTTTGTTTAGTTTTATTATAAATATTTCAGTCATATTGTAAATACTCATTTGGGGATCATTTTAAAAGTTGTTGATTTTTTGCCCTACCCCCACGAACACAATTTTACATAAGGGGTCTAGTTAGGACATCATAGAGAATTTGAGGTATTATGGTGGACGTAGTAAGAAAGGTAGGAGTGAATGTGTTGTTTTGGTGATTGGAATATTGTTGGCGTGTTTGGGTCAGTGTCTGCGACTAGCTAAGTTTAGAATTAAGACAGATGAAGACCGTCCTTCCCCATCCCCCTTTTAGGCCTTGTGCCACATTTTGTATATATTTATACAAATAAATATTGAATGACTAGTGCCAATTTGTCAGGCGAAGATGGACAGAAGGAAGTACTACACTCTGCTACTTCACCGGGATATCCACTGCTAACCTGAACTACGCTTTCCTACTGTCTCTGAAATATTCCCTGCTAACCTCTGGATTCTATACTCGAAGACGACCGTCAAAATGTCTAACACATGTACAAATACAAAGCCACTAGAAAGTATCCTCTTTTCAGGTTTTATTTTTAAGTCAAAAAGATACTTTCTTGACAACAGTTTGATGTATTATTACAGAAAATACACGGAATCACATACGGAGTTATTAATCATTGTTACTGGATTTGAATCGAATAATTGCCTCATTAAGATAAATAGAACAAATGAAATGAAATAAATTTTTAGTGGGAATTTTGCCCATTCCACTTGGCAGAAATCCCAAAGCTCTTGGCAATTAATTAATTTTCGTTGGAGAATTTGTTTCTTCAGTTTCGACCATCATGGTTGTTGGGGCGCACCCGCCTTCTCATCACAATGCACTGATCTCTCTACTACTAATAGGACAGTTCTATAGAGTTCTAGGGGGGGATCAGGTGACAATCACACTTCCGTCTCTCTACCGGAAGATACAGTTGGACTTTATATTTTGTCTTATTGTGACTGACTAACCTGCGTTCGTTTGACTACTAATCTCTCTGTTGTAAATACCTCTTCGGATATACCAGTATTTTTCCCTACGTATGTGCTTGTCCTTATTTGAATACACTGACGCGGAAACACTCAACATCTCAACGATGGGTCAATTCTATTGAAAATGGCACTTTGTGCTGGTCAGTTCTCCAAAAGATAAAGATCTTCAACCTCAGAAAACGTTTTTGTTGCGTGTAATACGTGGTAACAGCACTGTCACGCTGCAAATGATCTCTATTATGGTAGTTTAACCGAAAATAAGACTATTAGTATAGGTTATCGGCCACACAGAGTTTACCGGCTATTTTGTGATGGGAAGAATAACGTGTTTTAGCCTTCCAGTAGTATACCGAGTACTAATACTAGCATTAGCGTAGCCATTGATACACTAACAATGAATGCGAATATAGATAGACGAGATACGCGAGCGTAACAAACAAAACTTACATACATATATTAAAAAGATTTACACATGTCCCAAAACAAATGATTGTTCATACTCTCCCAAAGGAACGAGGAGGCTTACAAACCGAGAGCAAAGAAATTTTAAGCGTTTCACCCCAAGCAAGGCGAGAAGCCACTATGACGCAAGTGGTTACAGAAAATTTGGTGCAATATCAGGTAGGAGTGATGGAAGAAAGGATGAAGAGAAGGGTAGTGGATAGATCAAGGCAACTGGATATGACGATTGACATTACATTTGAATAGCTGGAGATTATAGCTCTCATGGAAACTGGAATAGGGAGGGGAGTTCCACAGGTGAGAGGTGCGAGACATGAAGCAATTGGAATAGAACAGACGGCTACATTTAGGAGTTTCGACAGTGAAAGGGTGAGAGCGGAATCCCAGCCTCGTAGGGCGCTTGAACTCATGAAGTCTGGGAACCAGCGAATGCAGCTCCTCGGAGCAATTGCCATGAAAGTACTTGCAAAACAGACAGAAAGAGGCGATGGTGCGTCTGTGAGAAAGTGACTGTAGACGAGATGCCAGAACAGGGCCAATTATTTTCGCATATCCGCCCCTGGAGCCTATCAAGAACCCTGAGGCAAACAGAAGGGGCTCCAGACCATATATGACAGCAATACTCCATGCAAGGGCGAATTGTTTATTTGTAGATCTGGAGGATCGATTCCGGGGAGGAAAATTTCCCGGCGCGGCACAGAACCAACAATATGGTCTTTGATTCTCGGTAGTGGATGCGTACTGCTGATGAGTCTCAAATAAAAGACGAAACAGCCGTCCAATGCTTTCTGCATTCTTTTGAGGTTTCTTCCAGATTCGATGAATTATTTAATAATAATTACCTCAAATCCCCCTAATAATTTCCATCACTTGTATGCCCTTGCTTAAACCGGCTTCTAATGCTCTGGATGGCGCAGCTTGGGGATAGTAGTCGTGGCTCGTGGGGGCACAGTCATATGTGTAAGGGAAACCCGGATGAGTTCCACCACGGAATAATTGATCGAGCGGCGCTATATCGAGTCTAATTCGTTACCTCTTCGTCACCGAGGCCCGTTGGTACAGCTGGTATGACATTTGCCTGATAACGTGACTGTCCAGGTTTCTATTGTCGGTAGTAGTATGCGACGTGATAAGTCCAAAATACCAGTGCATTCTGTTGAAATTTCTTCTAGACTCGATGAATTACTTATATATATATATATATATATATATATATATATATATATATATATATATAGTCTTAAAGTATGTTATATTTATGGGATAAAATGCTCAATACCAGAGATAGAGCGTAAAGTATGTTATAGATAGATAAAGTATGTTATCATTAACATATATTATTGTATCTAACAAATTATAATTAAGATTATTAAAAACTTCTGTTAATATATATATATATATATATATATATATATATATATTCATTGATGCATGTTTCATTAAATATTATAGAAGAGCTTTATCTATTTTAAGTAAGTTCCTTTCATATTGTCTGATAAGCTTAATAACATTATCATTGAAAGAGGAAAGAATATGACCATATTGATACATTTTTAATCCTATCTATGCTTACGTCTTACGTAAGACATAATCAGAGATAACGAGAACATTACAATAAATTAAACAATACACGGACATCGCAAATATATATATATATATGTATATATATATATATATATATATATATATATATATATATATTGTGTTTATTTAGCCAACATTTTTTCATTAATGCATGTTTCATTAAATAATATAGGCAAGTTTTGTCTATTTATTTTAATCAAATTCCTTTTATATTGTCTGATAAGCTTAATAACATTATCATTGAAAGACGAAAAGAATTTCCTTTCGTCTTTCAGATAACACAATGATATTTCTTCATCTTCTTGAATGATCGCCTCGGCTATTAAATTCATCAAGAATTACAATATATAAACTTTTCTGTTTATGAAAAGCGTTTCGAAGATTTTCTAATTCCGAAAAGAAAAAATCAATTTTTCATTTTTTATATACCATCAATTTGCAATTGGACCACTAAATAACATTGCTTAATATAGATGACGTATAAAAACGTAAAATGAAACATGCACCAATGAAAAATTGCTGCTTATATATATATATATATATATATATATATATATATATATATATATATATATATATATATATATATATATGTACGCACACAGACACACACGGAGGCTGTGCGATGAGTAAGTTGTCTCCATTTTAATTTTTTTTAATTTGGCACATGCACGTTCGTTGTTTTTGGTATGAAGTTGCATTCGGCTAACGTAATTTGCATTTTTCGTTTCTTTCTTTCTTTCTTTCTTTATTTTCTTTCTTACTTTCATACTATATTTCTTGTTTTCTTACTTTCTTCATCTGCCCATCTGATTTCACAAGCATTATCGACCACCTTTGCTCCATAGTTTATTATTAAAAATCAATAATCAATCGAAATTGCTGATCTTTAAATCCGTCATGCAATGTTGCAATACATGTGAATTCTTCAAGAATCTCATCGAAGTAATTAAATCTGTTCACTTTAAATTGTCATATCCAAAAGTAACCCTTGCTTTCATTCATTCGAGTAATTAATGCCCCCCTTAAAAATTCTCATTCAGATAACATAATGATATTATTTAGTCATCTTCGTGAATGATCGTCTCGGCTTTAATTCATCCAGAATTACAATATATAAACTTTTCTGTTTAGCCAAACCGTTTCGAAGATTGTCTAATACAGAAAAGAAAAGATCAAATTTCCATTTTGTGTGCCGTCAATTTCCGAATTAAAGGGATCGCCATATGATTGGAACAATAAATAACATTACTTAATATAGATGACGTATGAAAATGTAAGATGAAATGCAAAAGAAGTATTTTTTAAATATAAAACTAGAAAGCGATATAATAGAAATGTGTCACAATCTGTTCTATCTATCTATCTATCTATCTATCTATCTATCTATCTATCTATCTATCTATCTCTGCTGTCTGCTTCTTTTTTGCTCTCTGTCTCTCTCTAGTCTGTCTGTCTCTGTCTCTGTCTGTCTGTCTGTCTCTCTCTCTCTCTCTATATATATATATATATATATAAACTGTATAGTCTTTGTTCATATGTATCTCATTGTGCTCATTGCATATCTATCTATCTATCTAGTCATGTCAATCTAACAATGTTCTTATCTATCTATCTATAAGATTGTTCTTATCTATCTATCTATCTATATATATATATATGTGTGTGTGTGTGTGTGTGTGTGTGTGTGTTTGTGCGTGTTTGTGTGTGTGGCAGACTTAACCATATTAATTTAACTTTAGTTTGGGAAACAGGGCTGACGCAGAAAAGGATAAGCGAAAGACATTGGTACACATAAAATATATATTTAACAAGATGTACAATATCAAACAACGATGTGAAAGAAAGCATGCATTTAAATAAGAAAAGATTGAATAAAACAAGAGTTGTCTCACTTTATCCGTTATTTCAGTGTTTAAAAGTTCACTGGAAGAATGTTCATGAGAGTCATAATGACTGTTCTTAAAAAGATTTGCCGTGTTAGAGAAGATCATGTGTGTATATACAAGTAATGTTCAGCATGTGAGTGGTGTGAGTGAGTGAGAAGGTTGGCGTATGGTCTCAACTGTCGTGGATTCGTTTGGCAGCTGAATTCTCACTAAAAAGGGTTAAAAAATTCTTGCTTAAATAAGTGACTCTAGGCTCCAGATTGCTGCGCGTGATGAATTATTCTTCACGTGCAGACGATCTGATTGGTTGGCATAGACCAATCAGCGAGCGAGCTTTGGGGAGACTTAAGAAGGCCTCTGTGATCTGTTTCACCCAAAATTTCACGCAGCGATTACAAAACTGTCGCATTACTGCGATTTGTAAATTGCCTATAATAACGTAGTGGTTATTTATTAACCAATGAATGTTTGGCATTGTATGTGATTTGTATTTTTGTATGTATGTATGTATGTAAGTTCGTGCGTGATAGACTCGTACACACACGCACACACACACAAACATATATATATACACTGTATATCTGATCATATCTATCTCATTATGTTCATTACATATCTATTTAACTATTAAATTCTAGTCATCTCATCTAAGAGCATTTTTCATCTTTCTATCTATCTATCTATCTATCGATCTGAGTCACTTCATATTCATATATTCATAGGTACTATATTTACATATATATATGTATATATATATATATATATATGAGTCACTTCATATTCATATATACTTAGCTAACTCTTTCTGTTCATATCTCTATCTCGCGAGCTTAGCTAGCTATAATTCTGTCATAATCCTATCCATATTTGATAATATCTATCTATCTAGCTAGCTAGCTAGCTAGCTAGCTATCTCAGTTTGTTCATCGATGTAACACTCTCTCACCTTTGCCCAGTGTCCATGATCCAGGAAAAAGCAATATTTGTATGGAGGCATTCAGGTTAGCCCAGTCCATGATACTTGACGGCTTAACGCTACTCAATCCTAATAATAAAACAATAAACATATCTATCAATATTTTATATTTACAAAAATGAAAAGAACGAGGAAAAATCTATCGCATTTGCCAAGAAATTTCACCTTTGACAATAGCTCTTAAGACATTGTCAGAAAGAATATCTACATTTCTACAAATAGTATCCGGATCCATTTAACCCATATTTTTTTATATATATACGAACTTATCTGTTAAATAAATAATTGCAGTACCATATAACATAATATATTGGAATGTTTTATATATGTAAATGGCCAATGTGAATAAATACAAAGTGACAATTTATGTTAGCCATGCGTTTAAAGTGAATCAGTGGAGGAAACGCTTCTGTTAATAGAAGATTTCATTTTATACATATATATATATATATATATATATATATATATATATATATATATATATATATATATATATATATATATATATATTGCTAATGTTTCCATGCCGATTAATCATTCTAAGGCTTGTGTGAAATTATTAATTCAGTTAATTTATATATATATATATATATATATATATATATATATATATATATATATATATATATATATATATAATTAACTGATTTAAAAATCAGTTAATTTTAAATCAGTTAATTTATAATATTAATGCTCTGTAAATTTACATTGAGTACTGTTTCGTAAAAATAAAAACATCAATAAGAACACCGGATTATATATCTTACTGTTCTTTATATATATATATATATATATATATATATATATATATATATATATATATATATATATATATATACTTTTTATTTTAAGATATTACATCAAAACTTTAAAAAAAACGATACACAAATGCAATCATGTTTCGATGCGTATTAACACATCTCATCAGGCGTAAATATCCAGTGAGTAGACAATATTTTGTTGTAATATGTTAAAATAAAGAATATTGGTCGACTTTTGTATTGTACCCTCTTGTAAATTGAATTTTATGAATGCCGAAATTGCTAATGTATCCATGACGATTAACCTTTCTTCCAACTAATTAGTGTATTTATTGTAAAAAAAATGATACCGGTTTTGTTTCGATGTTTATTTAGATTAATCAGTGGAATATCTTCGACTGGTTGGAATTGCTGACCAGATCGAAAATATAGAGGACAACGAAAATATAGATGTAATCCGAAAAAATGCTATGAGAAATGTGTTATTGTTTTGGAACGTGCGGTTGTTGTCCTCTTATTACTGAGAAGTAAAACAAGAATAAAATCTACTTCCATACCTGATGATATCTGTAGGAACAGACGAAAGCTTGTAAAAATTAAAAAGACCTTATGCAACTGGAATTTATAAACGAGGATCATATCATTCATATACAGGTTAGGGGTTGATGTATCTTATTTATAAAGTTTGCGACGATGTATTCTCGCCATTTAAATCATTAACCTCTATATTTGTTTTTTGTATGAATGATTCATGAATTTATAAATTATATTTGCACTTTTTAATTGAAATATATATATATATATATATATATATATATATATATATATATGTATGTGTGTCTATATTTCTGCGATGAGGTATTATGTACACTATTTACATTATCACTGGGTCCTGTCGCTGGATCTAATCAACGCCTTTATCCACTGTCCCTTGTGTCCTTGGCAGTAGAGAACTTGGAGAGGGGAATTAAAAGGAGATAACTGATAACTGGCATCCATTAAACGTGGCAAGTGGTACTAGAATAGTCTACCCCAGTGAGCGAAATAAAGGGTTCAATTCGACATTCCAAACACGTGAAGAAGGCCGGAGCGTACAACGGCCGAAGCGTTGTAATAAATATGGGGACAAAGATCAAGATAATAGTCCGAATAATGTAAATAGTACTCACACACACACGCACGCACACACACATATACATATATATATATATATATATATATATATATATATATATATATATATAGCGGGAAAGTGGAGATAACGTGTTTTAGTGGACTCAGCGGTTTTCAATTTGCCAATTTCAATTGTCTCCAAGAAGAGAGAGCACGATCTAAAAGGTCAGTCCATCTAACAGTGACCTCATCCCACAATTCTCACTCTTTTTCCATATGTGGCTTCCTTTCTAAATCACTTGCGTGTTTTAAGTGCCACCTAAGGTTATCGCACAAAATTCCTAATTGAATCAACCGGTTAATTAGTCAGATCCCCATATTTCGAAATGGACAGAGAGTCCATTATATATATGATATATACAAATATTTATGTAAATGCTCTGTTTATAATAATCATTATTAACAACATTTAACGGTCTGAATGTCCGAAAAATCTAAAAGAAAATATGTGTCCTCTTACAGGAATCGAACCTGTATTTTACACAGAACCGTCATATAGCCAGACGTACAATACCATTTATCTCCTCCTGGGTATGATGTTAAACTACATCCATGTACTGGGTACGACGATAAACTACGTCCATCAGAAAGGCCTCTGATCAGGAGGTTTTGAGGAGCGTGTAACAGACTCTTAATTGTTGATGTTCCAAAGGTCCATCCTGACCTGGGGTGGTAGCACCTGTTAGGGTCCCAGCTATTGGCAAATAGCTGACACCCAACCTTGTGTAAAAATAGGTTTAAATACCAGAAATAATTTGCAATAAAAAATATTACCTGCAATAATTTCTGAAGTAAAAATTATTATCAGCAAAAAATTAAAAAATAATAATAATACTAGCAATACAAACATTTATACATTCTTTGAAAAAATATGACCAGCTACAAATTTCCTCAAGGAAAAATATTCCCAGAAATAGATATTTGAATAAAAACATATTGCCAGCAATAAAAATTTTGTCCGCTTTAAATAACCCATTGAGGTTGATATGCCGTAAAGCAAAATAAACCAAACCAAACCAAAACCATTTATCTACAGGAGAAAAAATAAACAGTGATTAAGCAGACTTTCGAGTCTAATATTCAAGATGAAGAGGATCTGCGACGTTCTGCCAGAAGGACTCATTAGCGTCCACAACCCACACTCCCTTTATCATGCTCACGACACTTCAGGAGCAGGCTGAGCCTTCACAGCTAAATCCGCCAACTCCTCAACTGGAAAGAAAGGAAATAAAAAGAGAGGGTGACTATCCCGATGTTCGGATGAGAGCGGCTACCGACAACAAAATGGTTGGCAGAAAAAGGTTTAGGAGACAACAAAAAGACAAAATTTATTAAGAACAGAAAATTGTGGAGAGCCATAAACGATAAGAAATTGTGAAGATCACCAACGTCCTGGAGGAACAAGGTACATGAAGGATGAATGAACTTGTGTAAATGGATTGGGGAACAAAAATTTATGCGTGATAAAACACAAAATTTCCTAAGAGGTCCAAAGAGCAGGAAATTGTGGAGAGCCATATACGCAAACACTCTAGAGTGACATGATGCATAGAAGAAGAATGATCTTGGTAAATGTTTGGGAGAACGAGGTTATGGAGAGATAAAAAATAGAAAAAAATATTAAGAATTAAAAACGAAAGGAAAATGTGGAAAGCCATAAACGCCAATTTCCTTAAAGGACACAATACACAGAAAAAGAATGAGATTCTGTAAATGTATGGCGGAACAAGATAAGGAGAGATAACAAAAAACGATCTGCGTTAAGAGCTACAAAAAACAGGAAGTTGTGAAGAGCCATGATCACTAACGTTCTGAAGGAACATGGCACCCAAAGGAAGAATGAATTTGTGTAAATGGATTTTGGAAATTTACTAAGTGCTAAAATGAGCAGGAAATAGTGGAGAGCCTTTTTCGCCCACGCTCTGGAGAGACACAGTATATAGAAGAATGAGCTTGATAAATGTTTGGCTGAACGAAGTTATGGAGACATGACAAAAAGATAAAATTTGTTATGACTTTAACCGGTATGGCATCCAAGTGAAAGTCTTAATTTGAGAAGGCGGTTTAAGAAGATTACTCGAGATTTTCTGCTAATGTTTTGGTTCTGTAGTTGCTGATCGAAACTGCCCATAGTACAAGCATTTCTATATTAATCTTATTTCAAAACCTTTATCGATATTTGTTGTTTAATAACATCAAGAAATTGCTTTAACAGAGGGCAGAAATTACGACACTAAAAAACGAAGGCGCATTTAAATAGCGAAAGATACTTTCCAAAAGCATTGCAAACTATTAAGAAATAGAAAATATAGTTCAAAACAAAGAATAAATAAAAGAGTACTGAACTGCTACGTCATATCAGACCCCTCCTATACGGCAGTAAATACTGGACAATCCCCCCACATGTAAATTAAAAACAACAGTAAAGTAGTTCTATCGGAGGATGGTGACAATACAATGGACTGAACAGGTACATAATGAAATAATTTCAAAGAAAATAGAAACAAAACGTATACTTATACATATAATCAGGAATAGACAGTCGTAATCTCTTGTACGCATAATGAGGAAAAAGAACTTGGAAAATGTGATACTCACAGGACAGACTGAAGGCAAGAAAGACAGAAAAAACAAGCTATAACCTACCTAGCGAGCTTGAATAAATGGATGGCGGAACTAGGTTTAGATGAGATAACAGAGACAAATATATTGAGCGCTGCAAAGGACAGGAAATTGTAGAGAGCCATGATGGCCAACGTCCTAAAGGGACACGGCACATAGAAGAAGAAAAAGATGGTAAACACTCTGATTTCCATAATATAATCTGAAATAGTGCATAATGCTCAAATGATAATGCAGACATAAACTATATCTGTAATTCTCATAATGTATGTGTGTGTGTGATCGGATGTTGTGTATGAATTTCCACAGTTTGCATCCGATTTTGATGCTTTTTTTTTGTTTCATAGATAACTCTTCACGATTGGTTTTGAGTCCAAATTGTTGGCGACAATGGCTCTCCACTACTTCCTGTCCTTCATAACTCTCAGCAACGTTTTACTATGTACTATCTGTTCTTCGATATATATCTTTCATAAAAACTTTCATAAAAATAAATATTTTAAATTAATACAATATTGTTTATTATTATACATTTCTCTTTTCAGGGCCACTCCCCAATTCAAATTGTTAATCCCCGCCTCCATTTGGGGATGTGCCTCAGTTGCACCCAAATGTTGTTACTGATATTGATTTTCGGGTGGGCTGACTTTAAACTTAAACTGCTCCAAATGAACGGCAAATATTCCCTGTAATGAAAGATCCGGTCAACGACGTGTTATATTGCAAGTATCTTTATATGAGTGAAGAATAATGTCTGTAGAACTGTCGTTTCTTGACGTTAAAAAATACGTCAAAAAACAACATTATTACGTCATTATTTTTGCACCAACCTAATAATTTAAATCGTATAATTCCTTTCTCTCTCTCTCTCTTTCTCTCTCTCTCTCTATATATATATATATATATATATATATATATATATATATATATATATATATATATGTGTGTGTGTGTGTGTGTGTGTGTGTGTATATATATATTTGAAACACGTCAAAAAAATTTTTCATTTTTTACGTTGAAACAAAAATGTATTAGTTTGGTGCAAAATAATGTTGTTTTCTCGCATATGTTACTATGTGAGAAAACGACATTATTTTTGCACCAATCTAATATAATTTTGTAGTGGATATGTGCATGTTCTAATGTAAAACTGCATAAGATAAATAAATATTTACGGCTCTACTTTGTGTATTGAGCACTATTTTTAAATTAATGTTTGGAACGCTGTAATCGTACTGTTCGTTTTTCTACGCTTTGAACATTTGATCTTAACATTTATTCCAACTTAATTTCAATAAAAAAACAAAATATATCGAATAAAACTTGTATATTTTTCTTTTTTCCTCAGTAATTTTATAATTTTAACTTAATACAGATTAAATTTAAATTTTAAAATGGGTAATTTTTAATTTGTAATTTCAAATTTTATCGTTTAATTTAATATCTATTAGAATAAATTCTATTTTAGTCTAACCCCAAATGTAAAGAATTAAATAATTATTATAACCTTAGTTCGTTGTCAAGTTTTTTGAATTCTCTTATACTTGTATTTTGACTAGTCATTCCAGCTTATGTAACAGCGTTTCCCCTTACGAGATATGTTTGATTGATCTGAACCTTTTAAAAACCTTTATTTTACATTTAACATCATCACTTGATAAGAGACCAAAAGTGATGAAACAAAAAGGCTATTTTTGTAGTGATTTTATAACATATGTCCTAACTTTCGAATAAATAATTATATATATGTATGTGTGTGTATGTGTGTGCGTGTGTGTGTTTGTGTGTGCGTATGTGTAAGTATTGATTTCTAAATTTTGCCAAAGTAGACTTTAACTGAGATGTTCAGTCTCTCGACAACTGCCTTCCATCTTTGACTTGACTTTCTGCGGACAGCTGTCATGTCTTACAGTCAAACAGAACATATCTTGAAGTTTAAAAGTTGTTTCCATGCACGTGCCAGAATTTCCGACATATGAGATTTTGCAGATATATTGACAAGGTGAAATCCGACTGGACAGACGTCATCATTAAATCTATGTCGACCTCGCTTTACAACTGGTTTTATTCTCAAGTATACATAGGCTAAAAAAATAAAAATAAAAACCGCATGGAAGCAGCCAACTGATGCCTGCCATAATAGGTAAAAAAGTAAGGTAGTTATGACAACGGTGAAAACTCATTTATAGATAGATTTTTTTATCACTCTTATAACCCAGAATGATTACTTTCATCAGAAAAAGCATGACACTCTAGGTTCAAGATGGCCGCAGATATATGATTTTTTTTCTCGGATAACAGTAGAAATGTCTTATCAGAAATGTGTAATTTATAAAACAATCAGCAACAGTGAACCATATAGACTTAGCATCATTCTATAGAACCATACCTCCGTAATCTCGACTTTTTCTTCCGCTTTGGGGTCACCGTCCAACATTCGACAGCTAGAAAGGGGAGGGAGATCGCCTACGTCCTGAAGGGATACAGCACACAAAAGGAAAAGAAGTCATTTTGTTTCTTTTATTTTAACATTTTCTGTTTGTAAAATTTATTGTTAAGAAGATTGTATTTAGAAGTTTTACTCATAGTTTAGTCTGTTTTTGGTTATATATATATATATATATATATATAAAGAAATATAGTCTTAAGGTGTGCTATATTTATGGAATAAAGTGCTCAATATCAGAGATAGAGCGTGTGTAAATATAAAAGTGAACATAGAAGTCAACACTTAGAGGCGACAGTCTGTTTCATGCTATATGCAATCGTCAAGCCACGTGTGCTGTTATTTTTCTCGGCTATTTATATATATACGGGTTAGTGGTGCATTGTGGGTATTCTATTATGGCGGTTATTTCACCGGAAGTCGTTTGTTTATCTATTTAGATAGCTTGACGATTGCATATAGCATGAAACAGACTGTCGCCTCTAAGTGTTGACTTCTATGTTCACTTTTATATTTATATATATATATATATATATATATATATATATATATATATATATATATATATATATGAAAAAATATAGTTTTAAGCTGTGCTATATTTATGGGGTAAAGTGCTCAATATCAGAGATAGAGCATATGTAAATATAAATATAAAAGTGAACACTAAAGTCTGCCAGCCTGACGAAACAGCCTGTCGCCTCTGAGTGTTGACCTCAATGTTCACTGATATATATATATATATATATATATATATATATATATATATATATATATATATATATATATATATATATATATGACTTTGGAATTATAAATCAAATAGGGATCGGAATCCGACAAAATGATAAAATAGAGAAGTTATAGGAAACGTTTATCAATCAAGCATGTTTCGCTTTTATTAAAGCTTCGCCGTAGAATGAGATATGGGGGGGAAAGAAGAAGGGAATTCTGGTATTTTTAATTTTGTTTGTTTGATTTTCATTGGTTAAGCAGGCTTCACGTTCATTCCATTCTTTTAAACCAATAGAAATCAAACAACGAACAAGTACAATTTTCTTTCTTCTACTAATCTTTTAATTTGCACATTCGTAATGATTAAAGTGTCTTGTTTGTTAATATTTTTTTTATCAATCTTTTAGAATGCTGTTCTCAAATACCTGACTCACAGTACAGAAGCAATACACAATAATATTAGTTTGTTCGGTAAATCATCTTCGATTTTATTATAACCCTTTTTAAAAGTGAAATGGTAGCGGGGAGTGGAGAACCATGATCGCCTACGTCTTGAAGGGATACGGCACATTAAAAAGAAAAGAAGTCATTTCTTTGTTTCTTTTAATTTACCATTTTCTGTTTGAAAAGTTTATTGTTGACAAGATTGTATTTAGAAGTTTTACGTATAGTTTAGTTTGTTTTTGATTATATATATATATATATATATATATATATATATATATATATATATATATATATATATTAGGTTGGTGCAAAAATAATGACGTAATAATGTCGTTTATTGACGTTAAAAATACCTCTAAAAACGACATTATTACGTCAATTTTTGCATCAACCTAATATATATATATATATATATATATATATATATATATATATATATATATATATATATATATATATGAACATATATATATATATATGAATAAATATAGTTTTAAGCTGTGCTATATTTATGGGATATAATAATTATAATAATGCATAATTTTGTAGTGGATATGTGCATGTTCTAATGTAAAACTGCATATAATAAATAAATATTTACGACTCTACTTTGTGTATTGAGTACTATTTTTAAATTAATGTTTTGAACGCTGTAATCTCACTGTTCGTTTCCCTACGCTTTGAACATTTATTCCAACGTAATTTCAATAAAAAAAAAAGAAATAGAATAAAACGTGTATTTTTTTTCACAGGCTTGTAACAGTTTCACAAAAATTTATTGCTCGTTTCTAATGATTAACCCATTCTCCAGGGTAGACGTGTATACACGATTTTGACGAACAGTGTCTTTTTCAGACACGGACGGATAAACACGTCCATACGAAAACGTTCAAAGTCGAGCTACAGACGGGTTTAGACGTCGGTCTTGATGTGTTTCATACCGTTCTGAGCTTGAAATGAGTCCAAATGTCAACACATACGGCTGATGGAGCTGTTAGCTAGGGCTCGCTTACCTCAAGGTGTGTCAGTTTCTTAGTTACTGTATTAAAAACAAATAAAAAAAATCGTCAGAAAATGAAAAGTTTTTCCCAATATAATTGGCGGGGAATGAGTAAAAGTGTCCGTTTTGTTAATTTATATCAATCAACTTTTTTTGCCGAAATTTCTGTTCTCAAATACCTGACGCAGAAACTTTAGAAAATGGTGTTTTTTTTATTTTTATTTTTTTTGTGAAAGAAAAATAAAAGTAAAAACATTTTTAAGGAGTGAAACCAATCCAAAAAGATTAGAAACAACACAGAAATTGACGATTGGCATTGCATTTAAATTTGGCTGGAAATTAAGAAGGCGGATCAGAGTTCCATAAGCGAGAAGGTTTTTTTTGGGTTTTTTTTTAAGCGTTTCACCCCAAGCAAGGCGGGAAGCCACTAGGACGTAAGAGGTTACAGAAGATTTGGAGCAAGATCAGATAGGAGTGATAGAGGAAAGGATGAGGAGAAGGATAGTGGATAGATCAATGCAACTGAAGATGTCGATTGACATTACATTTGAATAGTTGGAGTTTATACCTCTCAGGGAAACAGGAATAGGGAAGGAAGTTCCACAGTCAAGAGGTGCGAGATATGAAGCTATTGGAATAGAAGAGACGGCTACATTTAATAGTTTCATCGGTGAAAGGGTGAGAGCGTGATGACAGCCTCGTAGGGCGCTTGAATTTATGTAGTCTGGGAGCCAGCGAATGCAGCTCATCGGAGCAATTACCATGAAAGTATTTGTAAAAAAGACAGAGAGGCGACGGTGCGTCTGTGAGAGAACGACTGCAGACGAGATGCCAGAACAGGGACAATTATATTGCATATCCACCTCTGGATCTTATCAAGAACCGCGAGGCAAACAGAGGGGGTTCCAGACCATATATGGCAGCAATACTCCGTGTAAGGGCGAATTGGTGATTTGTAGATCTGAAGGGTCGATTCCGGGGATAAAAATTTCCTCTGTGCGGCACAGAGAGCCAACTTTCCTTGCGGTGGACGAAGCACTTGACTCAATGCATTTGTTCCATCTCAGGTCAACAGAAAACATGAGATCGAACAGCCGCAGAGAGGTGCTCTCGAGAAGTTGAGCGTCAGACATTCTAATGGAGGGCAGGGAAGGATCTCTGTGGTGATTAGTAGAGAGCAGTTTTGTTTTTGAGGCATTAAATTTGACCAGCTAATTCCTGCCCCAATCCACAACCGATTGGAGGTCCTTTTCGAGACGCACGGCAACGTAAGTTTTGTCAGCGACACTAGATTTGTTTTTGACGCAGGAGTATATTGTAGTGTCGTCCGCGTAGATGCAAACTTGGGAATTTATGGCGTCAGGAAGATCGTTGATGAAGATAAGAAACAGAGTAGGACATAGCATCGGAAAAGAATGTTCACTTTTAAAATAAACTTTTTAATTGTGTTCTAATAGATTATTATTATGGTTGCACAAAAATATATTACTCATTCATAATGATGAAATTGCATATATTGAGACATCTCTCCTTCTTTGCAGCAGTGAATGTTGGACGATTTCCTCAAAGATGAAGAAGAGACTCGAGGCGACCGAGATGCTAAGGATATCACAGACCAAGCATGTGACCAACTATGAGGTCTTGGAGAGGTTGCAAACGATGAGGATGCTTATACTTAACATCAGGAAGGTGCAGCTGAAGTTTCTGGGATACATAATGAGGAAGGAGGGCCTGGAGAATCTGGTACTCATAGGTCGAATATAGGAAAAGAGAGACAAGGGAAACCAGCGCGTGATATACCTGACGAGCTGACCAGGTGGATAGAACGTGGTCTGGGGGAGGAAGCAGAGGGAAGGAGCTTGCTGAGAGATGCAAGGGATAGAGCGAGGTGGATAACCATGGTCTCCAATTAAGGTATGTTCTCTACAGCCAATGATAGTGTCAGGACTACACTATTGCTACACTGCAGAATAGAGGCAGCTGAATTTTCTGGAACACATGATGAGAAAGGAGGGCCTAGAGAATCTGATACTCACAGGTCAAATAGAGGGAATGAGAGACAAGGGAAAGCAACACGTGACATATCTCACAAGCTAGAGCAGGTGGATGACAGAACGTGGTGTGAGAGCAGCAATGGATAGAGGGAGGGGGAGAGCCATGATCACCTACGTCTTGAAAGGACATGGTACATAAAAAGAAAAAGTTGTCTACAGCCAATTAAGGTGTGTTCTCTACAGCCAATGATAGTGTCAGGATTACACTATTACTACACTGCACAATAGAGGCAACGGCAAGGGATAGAAGAACGGGGAGAGCCATGATCGTCTACATCATGAAAGAACATGGTACATAAAAGAAAGAAGAATGATTAAATTACCCTTTTTGTTAATTTCAAAATTTAGCTTAAAATGTTATCTACCTAACATCTTGAACATAAAAATAAAGAGATGCTTGGTTATAATGATTCTCAAACTGCTGTCAACATTAAAAAAGGCATTGGGTGAATGAAGTAGTCGGATTACGTTACTGCTTTATGAATTTCCGCAGTGGGGATACGAGTCTTGAAGATCGAGGTAGTAGAGGACGTTCTTCTTCAATTGAAAATCTACATCTGAAACACTAGTCGAATAAAAACTACGTCAAAGTGTCTGAGAAATGTCTCAGATAATGTGTGTCGGCATTTCATCAAATCTGTGAAATTCGAATGATCCATAGTGACTTGTGATTACAGATGGATCGTTTTATGACAATGGCTTGATCAAGACGAAGGACTCAAACACGTCCGCCGATGAAGTACATGGGGTGTAGAATAAGAACAATCTACCCCCGTAGATGAAATACAGGGTTCAGATCGGAATTCCCTGTAGATTACGCAGATCAACATACATCTGATGAAGCCTGGCGGGAACAAGTATGAAACGTAGTGATAACTGCAAAATAGATTGAAATATTGTGCAGGCCAAATAGAAATTCAGAAAAATTCAACCCAAAACATGAACAGGATACAAAGGTTAAAGCATAAAACGTGTAATTAAAAATATGCCTCTACCAACAAACGTGACTACGTTACCGGTATTTCTAGGACAGGCTAATTATGAAATATATGTACACAATATACATAATTTGAGAGCTCCACTGAACGATCTAATTAAAAAAATGAGAAAAGTGGAACTAGAATGATAACTATTACAAAAGAGTTAACCACCTTTTAAAGTCAAGTATCGTTTTATTTATTATCTGATAAGTCCTAAAACTTAGAAAGACCAAAAATATTAGATTTAGATTTCTAACTTCAATATTTCTAACAGATTATTCGGACTGTTATCCTCATATTCATTGCCAAAATTCACAGTGTTTTCGCTCCGGCCTTCTTCAAGTGATTCGAATTTTCAACCGAAACTTTTATTTCATTCACCGATGTAGATTGCTCTTGTTCCACGTGACATGCCTCTTCCGCATCTAACCGACTTCCCTTAAGTAGGAAAATGGTATCAGCTATTTTTCAACAAGCTAAAGATACCATGCTTGCGGGTTGTGATTTGGCAGTGGGGTCTCTAGACGACATTTTAATCAAAAGTGTATCTAAAGAATGACAACTTGGCCATGTGAAAATAATTTTGGAAATACTAAGAGTACATATTCAAGATCAGTGAAATGTATGCGAATTGTTTTTTGCTGAAAATTAAATACCTTGGTGAAATTATTGATAAAATGGTCGTCAAGCAGATCCGTGAAGGGTAAGTGTAATTAAAAATATGCCTCTACCACCAAACGTGACTACGTTAGCAGTTTTTCTAGGAATGGCTAATTACTATCAAATATATGTACATAATGTGCTTAATTTGAGAGCTCCACTGAACGATCTAATTAAAAAAAGGAGGAAAGTGGAAATGGAATGATAACTGTCAAACATCGTTTGATAAAATAAAAAGGAGACCTACATCAGATTTATTATTAACACACTACGATTCAAAAGCAGAAATTGTAGTGGCGTCAGTGAGTACAGTATTGGAGCAAAGATTTTACACAAATACGATAGCGGTCAAAGAAAATCCTTTGCTTATGCTTCCTCCTTGCTTCTACCAGCAGAGAAAAAATACATCCAGATAGAAAAAGAGGCACTAGAAATTTTATTTGCTATAAAAAAAATTTACAAATTTATTCATGGAAAAAATCTTAGGTTGCAAGCAGAACACAGATCGATATTAACAAATTATATATGTTTCAAAGAGAGCTATACCTACGCATATAGCTATTAGAATACAACGTTGGGGTGCCATCTTATTAAACTCTCCTTTTACGATGGAGTACCAGCCATCTAAAGAATTAGGGCATGCGGATGGATACATGTGGAATGGTTTGAGGACACTGTCATTGCAGCACTAAAAAGCGAAATGGAAATAAAAACGATTTTGTTTATGATAGTACAAGCGTTAACAATTACCCTGGAAGAAATAAAAGGAAAAGCGGAAAAATGGCGTCTTTATTGAGAAAATAAAATAGAGCAATTCAAAGAAAGTAACAAAGAAAGAAATCCCAACTTAAACGCTTACTCGCTATGCAACGGTGTAGTAATTTTCGGGCAAAAGTTTGTAAACCTAGCGTGTCAAAGAAGCGAATATTGAAGGGTTTGAATAGCGAGGATCCTGTTATTTCAAGAATGAAATCTTTGATGAGAAGTTTAGTATATTTGACCAGAAGAAACCAAGATATTAGAAAAAAAAAATAGTGAAAACTTGCTGAGTTTGTGCTCTGGCAGTAAAACTACCTATCACAAAGATAGTAACTTGAACAAAGATAGACACGCCGGATCACATTTTCTTGTGATACTTGATAGTTTCACTAAATGACCTGAAATTTATAAGTGCAAAAATCGGACACCTTCTGTGACAGTGTTATACTGGAACATACCTATTCTATTGTTAATAGACTCTCCCACATATAGTAAGTAGTAGTAGTAGCAGTCGCCAGGGAGCTCAGAGAGTTGGTCTGATTTCAGTCTGAAGTCGGACGACCAGCTGACCGGTTGAACTCTCTGCCTTCGGGCGGGGAGGAACCCGAACAAGGTTACGCCGAAGGGCCGAGTCTCTTTCGGGGAGGTAAACCGACCCTGAACCTGTTTATACGGGTTTTAAAAGGGCATATTTTTGGCCGAGCCAACCGGCTCGGTGATCCCACGTTAAACCAGCATTATGCCACATGATGCCCTCGTGGGGGGGGGGGTGTTGACTAACTACCGCTCAGTGAGTTGGTAAGTCAGTCGATGTCGGACATTAAAGTATCAACCACCACAACTAGATTGCTGCGTCATTAACTATTATAACAAGTTTCTAACGTTTTGTACGTCGAACGTTTTTAGGACCGACTTAGTGAAAATACAAGCCTCCACTGTGAAAATACTCTGTAATAGACAGTGAATTTATTTAAGTTTTGGTTACAACATTAAATTCTTGCTTTGACCACATATGAACAACACTTTCTCGAATGTTGATGTATCTGTCGAAATCTAGTGCAATTCGCGCAAATGCAGATTAACATATTACAAATAACCCAAATAATATCAAAATTAGACAAAATTTAAAAGATAACACTAAAATATTATTTCAAAACATGATGCAAAGAAAGAAGTAGTCTTTTTCAACAGGTTGTAATAAAAGAAAAAAATGTCTATATAAAATAGGGTATACTTCTCAAGAGGAGATCGTATATAGAAGTGTGTATTAAATAAAAGCGCGTATAAATTCAATTTCAACATTGTAGACCAGGTAATATTTAACAGACTTGAAATTGCTTCCCTCAGGCCAAAATGTGATAAGCACGCAATTCAAATAAGAGGCAATTCTTGTTAACGACTTTAATGACAGTCAAAACTCTAAGCAGATCGATAAAATAAATGAAAGTTAATTCTGACATAAAACAACTTAGTAAGAACTTAGAAAACGAAAAAAAAATGTACAAATAGACCAGGTTAGTATCCTTTAAAAATATATGCATCTTATTGGGATATAGAAATCGGGAGAGTAGACATCGGAGAGGGAAATTTCGAGTCTAGCTGAGATTGGCTGTTTTAATAAAACAGCCAATCTCAGCTAGACCCGAAATTTGAACAATGAAGTTTTTTTGAACTCGAACAATGGAGTTTTATTCTTTCATTCCGACCGAGAGAAACCTACCTAGCAAAAAAAATATTCACACACAGACGCATACGCGTACACTCACACAAACACATACAAACTAATTCTGACCTGAAGACGTCTGTCTAATTACCTAACAAAGGCGATGCCACGTGTCAATAAAAAAGGTTTTCCAATTCGGTTGGTTAATAATAATAATAATAATAATAATAATAATATATATATATATATATATATATATATATATATGTCCGTGTATGACGGTAAACTACATCCGGCAGCACGTTTTCTCATCGGAAGATTGGAGGATTTAAGGAGCGTAGTACCACCTTTTAATTACTGTTGTTCGCAGGTCCGCCCTGAACCGGGGTGGTAGCATCCTGTTAGGGTCCCAGCTATGGGCAAATAGTGTCTACCAGGGCTTACCAAGCTCTTTAGTGTTATAGAACATGATTGGTCTAGGAGATGTAAAACTCTTTACATGAAAAGCCAGAGGTATATTGTCTGCTTCGTCTGTGGCATTTATTTACACCGACTGAGTGTATCAATAGTTCCCAAAAGTGTGGATGGTTCTGCACAAACCTTCAACACTTTAATCAAATCACTTGTGTGGGTTGTCTGGCGGTTTACCTTGATTCGTTATACGTGGCCTCCTTTGTAAATCACTAGCGGGTCTTAAATGCAACTTAAGATTATCGCACAACCTTTCATAACTGAAACAATAAGCTGTCAGATCCTCATACGTCGAAACCGACAGGAGAGTCCATTATTGTTATATATATATATATATATATATATATGTATGACGAAGAGTCCATATATATATATATATATATATATATATATATATATATATATATATATATATATATATATGACGAATATTGTTTTAGGATATGCTATATTAACCTGAATATTGAGTACTGAATATCAGACATAGAGCGTATGTAAATATAAAAATGAACACTGAAGTAAAAAATCAGTGGCGACAGGGTGTTTCTGGCTGGACGCAATCATCAGGCCGCCTGACGATTGTGTCTAGCATGAAACAGCCTGTCGGCTCTGAGGTTTGACTTCAATGTTCACTTTTATACACCCCCCATATATATATATATATATATATATATATATATATATATATATATATATATATATATTTATATGGAAAGAGAGATAGAGGGAGGATGTGGGAGGGAGAGACTGGAAGGAGAGTGAGTAGGAATCAAATAAAGAGAAACACAGACACAAAAAGGCAGAAATTTCGAGACGTTCTTTTATCTGCATTTTTACAAACCCGGGATCATATCACTTTGGTTGGGATGAACCAACGTGGGTTACTTCATAATTCACTGTTTGTTTCAGTAATATCGCCTAGTTATTGATATAGAAAAATGAATCTGTTTTGCCTGAATCTCATTTGGGAATGCTAAATATGACTTCTCTAGAAACAAGATTAATCCTCTACTAGCTGAAAATCCCATATGGAATTGTTAAGAATAATACTTCCTTTTTTGGACAGTTTCGCACTGCTTGTTGCTGTAGACATGTGTTATAGTTTCTCTGTTAGTACACGCATAAATATGTCTATATATATTTGTGTATGACTTAGAGGTTTATACTAAGTGTCAAATGATTTTCAGCTGGCTTCTTGATCTTGAGTTTAAGTATTCTGTCTGTAGACATTTTCTTAAAAATCTTCCATATTGATTACTCGCTCTGCTAATGGAATTTTCAGTATCCTTTCCATAGAAGGACATTTCTGCTACCTCTAGTTTTTTTCGTTATGCGTGGAGAATTTGCACAACATTCTCTGCCATATAAAAGGATGGATCTCACATAGAAATCAAGAAATATTTTGTTTTTAACGAAATTGTTCGGGTACTCTGCACTTTGCTTATTTTTGCATATTCGGATCTCTGTGTTGAATTGCGCATCCTCTGTTAAAACGCTAATAGATAGATAGATAGATAGTCTTCTCGAGACAAGCACAATCCTCATTTCAATGCCTGAAACCACTACTCAAATCTAATTTACAATTCTGTAATCGAAAGTGCAAATTTAAGAATACGCTAAAATGATTTCGAAAGGTAAACGCTTACAATGCCATCGAAAGGAAAACACTTGGCGCGATTATTGTCCAGCATGATACGTATATAGAAAATAGATATCAACAATCAGTGACAGATAGATAGATAGATAGTTAATAACAGAATGTGGTACTGCAAACAGTTCGACACACGAACACACACACACACACACACATATATATATATATATATATATATATATATATATATATATATATATATATATATATATACAAAGAGAGAGAGAATGAGAGAGAGAGTGACTGAAAGGGAGATATAGATAGATAGATACTGGGAAAGATTGATAGATATATAGATAGATAATAACAGAATGTGGTACTGCGAACACACACACACATATATATATATATATATATATATATATAGAAAGAGAGAGATGTTGGGGAAGATAGATATATAGATAGATAATAACAGAATGTGGAACTGCAAACAGATTGACACATATATATATCTATATATATATATATATATATATATATATATAGAGAGAGAGAGAGAGAGAGAGAGAGAGAGTGAGATAGATAGATAGATAGATAGATAGATATTGGAAAAGACAGATAGGTAGAAAGATAATAACAGAATGTGCACTGCGAACAGATTGATATATATATATGTGTGTATGTACATATCTATCTATATATATCTCTCTCTCTATATATATATATCTATATATATATGTATATATATATGTGTATGTATATATATATATATATATATATATATATATATATATATACATGCATACATACACATATATATATCGAGAGAAAGAGATAGATAGATAGTAACAGAATGTGGTATTGCGAACAGATTGATATATATATACACACACACACCTATATATATATATATATATAGAGAGAGAGAGAGGGAGAGAGAGATAGAGAGAGAGGGGGAGAGACATACAGATAGATAAATAGATAGAAAGATAGATAGATAGATAGATAGTAATAGGATGTGGTATTGCGAACAGATTGATATATATATATATATATATATATATATATATATATATATATATATATATATAGAGAGAGAGAGAGGGGGAGAGAGAGAGATACAGATAGATAGATAGATAGATAGATATATAGATAGATAGATAGATTAATTCATTGATTCTTTGGCAGACAGATATTTAGTGTTCTGGAGACAAGCAATATCATTATTTAACTGCCTGAAAACTTGGGTGAGCAAACATTACCCTAAAGGAAATTAACTATTTTGAAAAACAAAATGAAGTCTAAGAAAGTACAGAAAATACGGGTTTGTATTTTCTTTTTCTCTTCTTTCACTATTTTAACCGAACACAACTTTCTCTCCACACTTGCCAGGCTATAAAAAAAAAATTAGGAATAAAAGAAAGAAACCTGAAAATAAATGAAAGCCAATGATGGAAGTACAAACAAGCCAAATTAGTTTCTTGTTTCTAATTTTATTTTGTTATTGCTGTCCACTGAACGCTTTTTGGGGCGGGAAAATTGGGGTGAGATGGAAACGAGTCTCTTTGTGATGAAAACCAACTTATTTAAAAAAAAAAAAAGAAAAAAAAGCGAAAATCTTGCTGGTAGCGTTTAGACATTAGATAAACCGCAAAATGAACTTTCAGAATAGAGAAAATAGAATCTAACGACAAACAAGAATGAAAAGTTTACTGTGATGTCGGAAATTTCCTATAGTTGAACAAATGCAGATTAAGAAATGACACAATTTACGTGTCGTCTGGGGACAAAAGTGAAATAAGAATAGGGAGATAGATTAATTGAGAGGGAAAATACTACAAACATAAAATGGCAGAGGAAAGTAAGAAGGTGAACAAATGGCTGGCAATGAAAAACAAAACAGATGACGGCAAATCAAGGTATGAATCCAACTCATATTACTATACGTATAAGATATTCCCTCTTCAAAACAGATACACTCTCAACAAGATGGAAACAATATTAAAACGTACAGTGAAAGATCCAAAGAATTACCTTCCATTCATGATTTACTATAAACAAATCAAAACATCGACACTAATCGTTAAAAACCGAAAAGACAGAAAGAAATATTTGTAGAAAAGACAGAGGGAAAACATGTAACGTCGGTGAGAAAGTGACTGAAGTAGAGATGCCAGGATAGATAGTAATACCGTAGCTTCTTTAGATGTAAAGCGGGAGCACCACACCATAGATAGCAACATCGTTCAATTCACGAAAAAAAATGGTGGATTTGTAAATGTGCAAGATGGATTCTGAGGAAAGAGTGACCTAACTGTCCTTGCAGAAGATACAGCTAGTGATGTATTAGGGTGGATTTAAAAAAGGACAAAAGGCGAACGGAATTCAAGAATATAGAAAATGACGAGTGAGTTATTTAAATATCTGAAGATTAAAGTTATTACAGAAACAAGTAAATAGAAAGGACATCCACAGGTGGGAAAAGAAACTGTTGGAGTAGAAGTGGCAGTTGCATTTAACTATTTCAACAGTAAACTGGTGGGACATAGATGGCAATCAATTAGCAACCTTAAATTCATGAAGTTAGGGGAAAAGATCTTCAGAGCAGTTGTCATGAAAATATTTGTAGAAAAGACAGAGGGAAACCACGTCACGTCTGTGAGAAAGTGAGTGAGGTAGAGATGCCAAATCAGGATCGATTACATTACAGATCCTTCTTTGGATTTTGTCAACAACCTCAAGACGTACAGCAGGAGCACCACACCATAGATAGCAACAGTGCTCAATTCACGAAAAAATAATGGATTTGTAAATGTGCAAGATGGATTCTGACGAAAGAGTGACCTAACTGTCCTTGCCAAAAATGCAGCGAGTGATGTATTAGGAAGGATTCATGAAAGGACAAAAGATCAACGGGATTCAAGAATATAGAAGATGAGGATTGAGACACTATTTACATTATTCGGGCTATTATCCTCATCTTTGTCGCCATATTTATTACAACGTTTCGGCAGTTGTACACTCCGGCCTTCTTCAGGTGGTTGAAATGTCGAACAGGAATCTTTATTTAGCTCACTAGGGTAGACTGTTCTAGTTCTACGTGCCATATTTTAAAGGATGTCTGTTATCAGTTATCTCATGTTAATTTCTGTCTGAAAGTTCTCAACTGCATTAACCGGGTATTGAACTCACGCTCTTTCGGTCCTGACACTGGATGTAACTAACGCCTTTATCCACTGTGCCATCTGTCCTTGAAGAAGGTCGGAGCGTACAACGTCCGAAACGTTGTTATCAATATAGCGACAGAAATAGGGACAATAGTCCGAATAATGTAAATAGTGTACATAATACCTCATCTCAGAAATATAGACAGTTACTGAAGAGCCGAAACGTTCTAATAAATATGGCAACAAAGATGTGGAGAATAATCCGAATAATGTAAATAGTGTACATAATACCTCATCTCAGAAGTATAGAAAGATACTGAAGGGCCGAAATGTTGTGATAAATATGGCAACAAAGGTGTGGAGAATAGTCCGAATAATGTAAATAGTTTACATAATACCTCATCTCAGAATCATAGACAGATACTGAAGGGCCGAAACGTTCTAAAAAATTTGGCAACAAAGATATGGAGAATAGTCCGAATAATGTAAATAGTGTACATAATACATCATCTCAGAAATATAGACAGATACTGAAGGGCCGAAACGTTCTAATAAATATGGCAACAAAGATGTGGAGAATAGTCCGAATAATGTAAATAGTGTACATAATACAAATATTTGTATCTATAAAAAGAAAGTATCAACATAAAATGTCTTAAAATAATTGTCGGACTTTGTCCATTTGATAATATATATATATATATATATATATATATATATATATATATATATATATATATATATATATATATTTCAACCATGGAAAGATTAACAATCAAACAGTGTGTTAAAGTTTCAAGAGTGCAATTAGAAAATCTTTTCGTAAATTCAAACAAACTGGGTCGGCGGCAGATGTAAAGACACCATTGCGTACTCGTTTACGCCGTTGAGCTGAAAACCTTGCTGCAGTGCACAAGAATGTCGCCGAAAATCCAGACGCCTCTATTCGTCATCGCACGCAGGAATTGAACCTGTCCACAACAACATTACATCGTTTCCAATTGAGCCCTCGTTTGATCGATTATGTTGACCAAAAAAATCGAGAATTGTGCGAGAAATGCATTTCTGTTTGAACGTCCATTTTCGTAATATGCTTTGATAACGTTAACACGTTGTTTGATTGTTAATTTTTCCATGGTTGAAATTGCCAAAGACTTAAGTTGTTAAATCTGAAAGTAAAAAAAAAAAAAAAATGCTTGGACGCTTAAAGTTAATTCACATTTAAATTCGGCCTAACTTGGACCGAATTTAAATAACTTCATTTTTTATTTTATTTGTAAATAACTTCATTTTGTATAATTTTTAAGATGTTACTCCTATTTATTTCGTCGAATATTTCAGTCATTTCTGCAAATTACTGATTCAGGTTCATGGTCACCTTCCATGACAATGACTGGTGTTAACCGCCAAGAGAACAAATCATTGCTCTTTCTCGGTCTACCGTTTTCCACTAACATGGATATAACTTTTATACTGTCTGAAATGTTTCTATATTTGTTGGGGAAAAATACTCAATTTTGTAGACAGTGTTTTTTTGTAGTTAAACAATAGTAATACGAGATAGGATGTCAGATAAGCAGAGAAGGAAATTATATTAGACACACCAAAAGACCTCGAAAATTATAGCCGCCAATGTCTTCTAGACAGTATATATATATATATATATATATATATATATATATATATATATATATATATATATATATATACATAAGTAAACGTAAAGAGCCAGACAAACCTACCAGTATACCCTGACGATCCGCGTAGGTAAAACCTAGGTAGGTTTTTCTGGCTCTTCAGGTTTACTTAGTTTGCTCTACTTAGCGTATTGAGCACTTTGTTTAATTATTTTACTTTACTCGTATCGGGGGTTTTGTTTTCTTTGGACTCTGAACTTAGACTCTAGACTATTATTTTCGCCGGAAATATATGTTCTTAGTTCTTTCTTTTTTACCCTTTATTTTCCCCTTGGGTATTAGTTTCTTCATTAACAAGCTAAAATACCTAAGGTTTTGCCGGATAAGTATAGCTTCTTATATCTATAAGATTATTAGTATTATATATATATATATATATATATATTTATATATTTATATATATATATATATATATATATATATATATTTATATATTTATATATATATATATATATATATATATATATATATATATATATATAAAACAATGAAAATGTCGCGATGCATATTACAAAAATTGAACCATATTCTTCTTTTTTTATCCACATTCTTCTCCCTTTCTGGAATTTGTTGGTTTATTGAATTTTCTCTTCAATTAAATCTAATAATTAACTTTCTCTAACAGTAGTTCATTGCGTCTTAGTGACATTATCGCCTTGCTTATATATATATATATATATATATATATATATACTGTCTAGAAGACATTGGCGGCTATAATTTTCGAGGTCTTTTGGTGTGTCTAATATAATTTCCTTCTCTGCTTATCTGACATCCTATCTCGTATTACTATTGTTTAACTACAAAAAAACACTGTCTACAAAATTGAGTATTTTTCCCCAACAAATATAGAAACATTTCAGACAGTATAAAAGTTATATCCATGTTAGTGGAACTGATTAAAAAAACTGATCTGTATAGTACGACGGCGTGATATATGATTTCCGGTACTATTTTTTTCTATGTACCTCTTTCCTTCGGGATATTGTTGATCATGGCTCTCTAAAGCTTTCTGTCTCGTGTAGGTCACCTTCCATCACAATGACTGGTGTTAACTGCCAAGAGAACAAATCATTGCGCTTTATCGGTCTATCGTTTTTCACTGACATGGATATGCCTTTTATGTTGTCTAAAATGTTTCTATATTTGTTGGGAAAGAATACTGAATTTTGTAGATAGTGTTTTTTGTAGTTAAACAATAGTAATACGAGATAGGATGTCAGATAACACCGGAGAAGGAAATTATATTAGACACACCAACTGACCTCGAAAAATGATAGCCGTCAGTGTCTTCTAGACAGTAAAGTATTAACGTTTGATCTGATGATCATTTGAAGCGTGTTAATGACAGTCATTATAAATGGTATTGCAGCTAAATCCGACACTTGACAAAAAGAAAACGAAATAGGCAATAAAAACAAAAGTTGTATATCCAGAGACGCGACAGTTTATTTAGCAACAGATAGAGTTGCATACTACATTATTTTTCAATGTAACCGCCGACGACCCTCTCAAGGCGGACGCAAAATGAGTCAAACTCTTTGGTGACCATGTCCATAGCGACGTGATGCTGGCGTACTTGTTAGTATAACCGTCGATTACGCCCCTGAAAAATAGTCAAGTGGGATGCAGTCAGGTGAGGAAGGCGGCCACAAGTGCGGCGACTAGTGGTGAGGAACATTACTGAGCAGTCGCGCCTGGGTTATCTTGGCCTTGTGTGCAGCGAGGGGGACTTCATGCCTCCGTTCTTCTTTCTTTCTCCTGAGAGTCACCGCTGAGATCTACCATGTTGTATCGAGGAGCGTGGTGAAGCCCTGGATGGACAAGATCGCCGCCGGACGTCCCTACGTCTTCCAGCAGATATATATATATATATATATATATATATATATATATATATTTGAGTGTTTGGAGTTTTATTTTTTATATATTAGTTGGTGTTATTTTGATGCGTATATATCTATTTTTCTGTCCATGCCTATATATTTTAATGTACTTTTTCCCTAATCTTTGCTTTTCTGTTGTGCCCATGTTGAATTCTAACTATTCAACCATTTTTATCTATGTATCTTTGCCCGTATAAGTTATATTTTAATAAGTGGTTAGAATTCGTATAATAACACTTTCATGCATGAGTATTTCTTGGTAAGAGTATTTGGCGTGGCTTTGTCACTGTATGTGTGTATTTGTACGTGTTTTTGTCGGTGTCTGTGTGTATGATCACTTGTCTGTATCTTTCATTGTGTATGTATGTTGTATTTTTAATTATTTTAAAGGGTCGTGGAAATATTTCCTGTCTCATCACTTTTTTACGTGTTTATATATCTAAATACGTCTGTATGTTTACGTATTATAATCTGATTGTGTATGTATTGTCTTTTGCAAGATTTCATCCTCCCCTTGTCTATGTCTTCACTTCAAATGTATCTACGTTCTCAAGAAGTTCAGAGCAGCATTAGATCTTAACGTTTATTTCAACTTAATTTCGATAAAAACAAAATAAATAGAAAAACATATGTATTTTTCAGTAGATTATATTTAAATTTTAAAATTGTTAAGTTTTAATTTCAAATTTTATCGTATAATTTAATATTTATTAGTTAGAATAAATTGTATTTTAGTCTAACAACAACATCAAAGCATTAAATAATTATTATAACCTTAGTTCGTTGTCATTTCGCCATGTGTAGCAGCGTTTCTCCTAGAGAGGTATGTTTGTTTGATTTGAACCTTTTAAAACCCTTTCATTATACATTCAACCTCATCACTTGATAAGACACCAGAAGTGTTGAAACAAAATGACTATTTTTGTAGTGATTTTATAACGTATTTATAATTTTCGAATAAATAATTATATTTGCTCTACTCTGTATTGAGCACTTTTTTAAGAATAGTATTTGTCGTTTGTTGGAATTTATTGCGTATACACCAATCCTATACTTGGACATATATATATATATATATATATATATATATATAGAGAGAGAGAGAGAGAGATAGAGAGAGAGAGAGAGAAAGAAAGATAGATAGATAGATATATAAGCATTATATATATATATATATATATATATATATATATATATATATATATATATATGAAATAAATACATATATATAAAAGCTGTCTGCGTGCAATCTGTGGAGTTAAGCTTCAAGATAGGACATCTAACGTAGACCTATTTAATAGGTCTAATATTAGAGGAATCGAGACTTTTACCATACAGTCTGAGTTACGGTGGACTGGTCATGTCTTGAGAATGTCTGATGACAGGATACCCAGGATCATGATGTACAGCCAGTTAGATCAGGGTAACAGGGATGTAGGACCCTATATGGCTAAGATACTGCAGTTAATATACCACGTAACATCCTTGAGCGCTTAGTTTTAGAGCCGGTAGAATGGAGATCACCGGGTTTTAGTGGACTCAGCAATTTTCAATGTGCATGTCTGAATTATCTCCAAGAAGCGAGAGCAAGATCTAAAAGGTCAACCAATCTAACAGTGATCTCTTCTCACAATCCTCACACTTGCTCCATATGTGGCCTCCTTTGTAAATCACTAGCGGGTCTTGAATGCCACTTAAGATTAGCGCATAAACTTTCATAACTGAATCAATAAGCTGGCAGATGCTCATACGTCGAAACCGACGGGAGAGTCCATTATATATATATATATATATATATATATATATATATATATATATATATATATATGTGTGTGTGTGTGTGTGTGTGTGTTAAAATATAATTTTCAAGTGTGCTATAATTATTTATTTTAACGTGTTCAAAGTCAGGCGTAGCACCTATGTAAATATAAGGAGTGATTAAGTCAACACCCAGCGAAAGTCTGTTTCATGTTCCTACACAATCATCAAGAATATATATGTTATAATTATCGGATTTAATACATTTCAATGTGTATTTAATTTTAATTGATTTTCTGTTTATATGTGATTTTTATCATTTGGATACAACTTATTTGAATAAATGATTTGTTTTAATTAAACAGCATTAACTACATTTCTAATTGAGATATAATTGAGTGGATGATAAATATCTTAGATTTTGTTGCCACCGTAACAGGGAGAGATTTGAAGGATCCTCTCTTACTCTCTCACTATATATATATGTGTGTGTAACTGCGTTCAATATTAGTGAAGGAAGTATTTTAAACCAGAAATGTCCAATTCCATACATACGAGTATAATAAACAATGCAAAAGTTATATATATATAAATATCTATATATATATATATATATATATATATATATATATATATATATATAGTCTCTGGTATACAGTCACTCTCTCTTTCTCTTTTTTTCTTTCTGTCTGTCTCCACACACACACACACACACACACACAATATATATATATATATATATATATATATATATATGTGTGTGTAACAGCGTTCAATATTAGTAAAGAAAGTAATTCAAACAAAAAACGTACAATTCTGTACCCGAATAACAATTCCACAAGAATAACAAACAATGCGATATATATATATATATATATATATATATATATATATATATATATAGCACTTTGTTTATTATATATATAGTCTCTGATATGTCGCCTCTGTCTCTGTCAATCACTCACTATATATATATATATATATATATATATATATATATATATATATATATATATATGTGTGTGTGTGTGTGTGTGTGTGTGTGTGTATTGCAGCGTTCAGTATTAGTGAAGGAAAAGTTTTAAACCAAAAATATCCAATTCTATAGGTAAACGAATACTTTTTTTACGCTGCTTTCTTTAAAAAAAAAGTAAAAAGGGTACGGTTATAAAAGAAAGAAAAAAAGACGTTATTGTAAAAAAGTGTAGTGTTCCAAATTAGAAAATCTTCGTTGACATTTATATTTTTCTATAATTTTCAAAAACACGTCCTATTGTTCTTGAGAAAAATGCCAAAGTTTCAATGTAAAAATACAGCATTTCACTTTCCTAAATTACTACCTTGGTCGACCGTTTGCAAATTTGACGAATCAGTCACTAGGCTTTCAGTATAAAAATACAATGAAATATATATATATATATATATATATATATTTTTTACGATGGCAAATCTTTTTTACTAGATCTAAAATTATAATTCCTCGAATATCAAAACACCAACAGCTCCTCGGTCTGAAGAATTTGGCATGAAAATGAATCTAGCAAAAATCTTTGAACTGTTGTATCTTAGAAATGATTAAAGTAATCTAACTGGAATTCTTCGATGTTTTATAACACTATTGGACTTTACTTTGAGCAATAAGAACGTATAATTACTTTACAAGTTTAATAGAAAGATCAGTGGATGTTCTTTGGTTATCAAGCCCTACAAAAGCAACAAGTTAGTTTATCCTACGTCAACCAGCTAGTTGTGTAGATAGGTGAAACTTGGGTAAATGTGCTCACTGTTAATTAAAGAATTTTGATAGCTGTGTGTCACACGTCGTAACAGTTAAAGATCCCTGGAAAAATTAAACATTTTATTTTTAATTATTTCCCCTGTAACAAAGCGGATGCAGAGAGATAAAGAGAATGAATGAAACTAAGAAAGAACACCATGAAAGAACAGGATTCTAAAAGACAAAAAATAATTCCTAATTTATTATATTTGATTAATACGTTTTCTATTAGTGTGTATCTTTTAATGTATACATTAGCGTATCTTTTAAAGTACACAACCGCACTAATCGAAGGAGTCCTGTACTTGGATGAGTCATGAATAATTACCGTTTTCGTTTTACAACTTCATTCTTCAAAATAAGTACTACTTAAGGTTATTCCTTTATATATTCATTATTATTTTCAATAGCTTTCCATTGATCAGACATGTTCAGTCCAAAGTATTTTCAGCATCCTTCTGTAGACACACATTTCTGTTGCTTCAGGACTTAACTTAATAAAAAATAGCGTACATCTTTCTTGTCTCTTACATTAAATGAAATGTTTAAAAGAAAAGACCCTCAACAAATATATGTAATGTATCCAAAATAAGAACATGTACACATATATATAGATATTTATATTTAGATATAGATAAGAGGATTACTACAAATAATATTTTTCACTTTCATGACTGATATTAGATTTAGAATTTCAACAAGAGAATTTCTGTAATGGCTAGGTCCACTCGTCAGGTGTTTTCAACAATTCACAATAGATAGTAATTATGCAACCTATCGAGCTTAGAAGCTATATTGATATCGGAATTGCATATATATATATATATATATATATATATATATATATATATAAATTCAGGATATAGATAACGTCTGAGGGTTTTCACGCCTTAAGAGATCCTGATTTTCACACTGCTTATCTACCTATCCATCTCTCTCTCTCTCTCTCTCTATATATATATATATATATATATATATATATATATATATATTGTCTGTGTGTATATTTAGACAGCATTTTTTCATTAATACATGTTTCATTAAATTATATAGGCAAGTTTTGCCTCTTTATTCTAAGCAAAATCCTTTCATATCGTCTGATAAGCTTAATAACATTATCATTGAAAGACGAAAGAAAATCACCATGTTGATACATGTTTTATTCTTAATCCTTTCTAAGCTTTCGGCTTACATAAGCCATCATCGGAGATTAAAGATTGTAATATTGCAATTTGTTTCTTTGCATGGAAGATTGCTATGCAACGATAAATTGGTGCATATGAAACGCAGGAAGTAAATATCGCATTGAGGTTCATGACGTCATACTTGACCAGAGTGAATACGAAGTGTTAAGTATCGAAATTTATTGGTATAAACCAATAGTTTCTGTTATCAACTATAAGCATTTAAACATATTTGAGGGGTTTTCATGATTTATTCTGCTTAATAAATACACACACACACACACACACAGACACACAGACACACACACACACACACACATATATATATATATATATACAAAAAGTACTTCTTATTTAACTGAAAGCGCTCGGAGAAATAGAACATTCGGACAGTTTTTATATAATTTATCATCTGAAAAGAATATATATATATATATATATATATATATATATATATATATATATATATATATATATATTATAACTGCCGCTTCGGTACAGAAGAAGATATCTGTACAAAGTTGTGTGGAGCGGGGATGGGCCCGCAGGTCAACATTTCTCCTGCAGGTCTTATATATATGACACAAGAAAGACTTTTGGAGAATCCTGAAAGTGACTTTCCCCCTCGGGACTTATCCTTCGCTATAATGGGGCGGTTCAGCTCGGTGGAAGACCTGCAAATTCTTTCACAAAAATTGATACGGGCATACTGCGATTCAGCCAAGAAAGTCATTCACATAGTTGTCATCAGTCTGTCGACTTTCGTTCGATCTTTGAAGACTTAATATATATATATATATATGTGTGTGTGTAAATTTGTTTTAATATGTGTCATATCTATTTGTAAGAATTAATCAATATCAGGAATAAAGCGTATGAAAGTGTAAGAATAAACCCTGAAGTCAACACCGTGTGACGACAGACTGTTACATGCTTGGACGCAATCATTAAGACATCTTCAGGCATGAAACAACAATCTTTAAGACATATTCATACATGAAACAGCAATGTTTATGACATCTTCAGACATGAAAAAGCAATCTTTAAGACATCTTCAGACATGAAACAGATCGTCGACACTCGTATTTGACATCAGCAACCATGACATCTATCTATCTATCTATCTATATATATATATATATATATATATATATATATATATATATATATATAGCATAATGAGAAGCCACCTATACTTTCTTAATATGTATATATAGAAAAAGTTGCAAATTAAAAAAATAAGGTTTTATTTAGTGAAAGTATTAATTTATATATATATATATATATATATATATATATATATATATATATATATATATATATATATATGCACATTTTTATTGATAGATTCTGATTTTAGTTCCACATACACAAGAAGAAAAAATGAAACATATTGGATTTTAAAATTAAATACACATAAACTAGGGTTAAATAAAGACTTAGGTATTTTCAATTTTTATAAATATTTCAATAGTTAAGCATTTTTTTTTAGATATAGTTAAAAAAAAAATTATTTAAAAAATTTTTTTAAACAACATCTAAAATATTTATTACAGTTATATTACAGTTAGATTTAAGTTAGGAATATCCGAACAGTGACGGTCCATATCACGTGACGTCCGCCTCTCGCGACGGACGCTACTTGCTAACAAACAGTAATTTTAATTTATTTTTAACAAACAGTTATTTCTGATTTTTCTGATGAATTTGAAGAGTTATTTCTGATGAATTTTAATTTAAACAGTTATTTCTGAATTTAAAGTTTAAATTCAAAGAAATTTATCCTGACATTTGGATTATCATTTAACTTAACTGAACTCATTGTATCACTGGACCTATTGGACATTTTACCTTGGATTACTTACCTGGATCACTATTGGACAAGCATTGGATTATTTACCAACTTCGGACAGTGTGTGACACAAGGTCAGTAAAAAAAAAAAAAAAAATTCGCCTGTCAAGAAAACCAACGAATTGTCTGTGTTTCTAGGACAACCTAACCCGATAAGTTTTTCCTATACTTTATTTTCAAATATCTTTTTATATTTCGTTTTTCTCTTGGTTTTCTTATTCCTTTTTGGTTGCGTTTTTATTTCTTTCTCGTTTTTGCACCCCTCCCACTTTTTAATTTACCGTTTTCCTTTTTTGTTGAAACTATTATTGTCTTTGGTTTGCTCCTTTCGTTTTACATTTTTATTTTGTTCGTAAATAATTTTTGTCCTTTGTATCCCAAAGCAAAAAACATTTAAGAGAAATTTAAGCCGTTAGACTGTGGTGGGTTTTCCACCATGGTCGATAATAATAACTCTGATATCCCGGAGACACCGATGTCACCTACTAAATCGGCCTGGTCTGAAAATAGGCCGCTTCAAAAAGATGGCATATTTTATGCCAACCAAAGACACAAATTCGAGGCAACCTTCAACGGTAACGAGTTCCTCACAATTAAGGAGGCCTTGAATGCGGTGGAACCGCGCACAATTTCCTTGCTCACTTCAGACGTTAAAACGCGGAAGTTAATCGGAGTCAGCAGGGAAAGTATGGAAGAGGCCCTAAAGGCCCTGCAGATCAAACCCAAAGTGCTAGCGAGAAGGACTAATGCCTTATGGGACATCCTTCTCCAGACTGAACAGCAAGCCAAGGAGTTGGCAGGGAGAACCTTAAGCACAAAAAACTTGAGGCTTCAGACGGAGTACATGGGCACCCGCAGGACAAAAGTTACCTTCCATGGGGTCCCCGTAGATATCTCGGAGGACCGTATGGGGGCCTTATTCACCAAATTTGGGGAAGTGAACGAAGTGAAGGCCCTTAGAAGTAAATCTGGCATCGAAACAGGGGACATGGAGGTACAGGTAACCCTGGACAGATCGGCCTTCAGGAACGTCCCCAACACATTGATCTGCCGTGACAGGAAGATGCTGGTGGTGGTGGAGGGCAGAAAGCCTTGGTGTTGGTCGTGTGGAGTGTCGGGCCACATGGCAAAGGAGTGCCCCAGCAAAAAGGGCACACAAGCTGCACCACGACCGGCATTGTCAACAGCCAAAACAGTAGCAACTAGTAAACCGGAGGTGGGGACTTCAAAATCTGACGGAGACTGGAAAGAGGTGGTTAGAGGCCGGAAGTCTCCTAAAGTTTTGTCTCCACCCCCCCCAGAAAGAGATACTTCACGAAATGAGGCAGTCACAGCCTGAGAATGTGAAGGAGGTGCCAACACAACAGGAAGGGCTGCAATTACCGAAGGAAGGCCAGCAGCCAAAACAACAACAGGAGAAGCAGCCGAAACAACAGGAGAAGCAGCCAAAACAACAGAAGAAGCAGCAAAAAGAGCAGCAGCAACAACAAAAACAACAGCAGCAGCAGCGACAACAACAACAAGAGCAGCAGCAGCAAACAGAGATGGAGGTGGACAGAGTGCCTCCACGTCGGGTTTCATCCCTGAAAAGGTGCAGGGAAGAAGACGATGACGAAGAAGACGAACAACAACAAAGATATTCTGGCAGTAGTAGGGCGGAGGAAGGCATGGATAGATCCAGGTCGCTCTCCGTCCCTGCTTCACCAAGAGAATCGGTGGCTTCGACCAAACCTAGGAGGCACCCTCCCTCCCCATCTCGTGCTCCACCCTCCATCTCCCTCCACTTCCTCCCTAGGCTCATCGGCCACCCCACCACACACATCTACCTCTTCCCCTCCTCACCCTTCCAGGGAGAAAAAGAAGAAGAAAAAGATGTTCGCAGGCCCCGAAACCATCTGTAAGGTGGACAGGGAAGACTTCAAATGGGGCCTAACCAACCAAAAAAAAGCCATCTTAGGAGGACTCTACAAGATGGACTCCGTAGATGGGAAAAGCATCGAGGAACCCCTAAACTTCCCACAGGCCCCAGGCGTAATAACCTTCGTGAGGGAGAAGGGGGCTTACTTAAAAGTGTGGAACCACATCTTAGAGGCTAAAGAAGCCTTCCCCGACATCAGAGTCGTGGAAACAGAGAACTCCACCTTAAAAAAACTAAGGAACTTTTGTGCTGGGAGGGTCCCCGTGTTGCTCCATCCCTCCTTATATAGGGCGGTAAAACTAACATACCCCACGGACGTCGGCGGAATTGTCCTGGACGGTCGTATGACGACCGAATTAGGAATGGGGAATCTAGGACAGGCCGTCGGGGTCCTTACCAGCGCAGATTCCCGCCCGGTATGTGAGTAGGCTTTTTGCTTTTCTCTTTTTCTTTTTTCTTTGCAGGCCTAAACCATGTCTGTCAAGATAGCGACGCTGAATGTGAATGGCTTGAGGGATCGGGGTAAGGCGGCCCGCCTGCTTCGGGACCTCTTGTCGTTCGGCGTAGATGTCGCCGCGATCGAAGAGACCCACTTTGTTTGCAGTTCCGATGCGTGTGTGCTGTCTAACGACTTTGTAGTCTATTCAGCATATGGGGACCGAGCTGCCGGAGGAGTGTCTTTGCTGGTGAAGCGGACTCTAGATGCGAAGGTGGACATTGTGCATACCGATGCCGAGGGACGGTTGATCGTGGCCGATATTGCCGTGAAAAGTGGTTCGTTTCGGGTCGTTGCGGTTTATGCACCCAACGACCAGGGGGAGCGCGTTTCGTTTTTTCGGCGGTTGGAGCCTTTCCTGGTGGATTCGACGCGCTTATCTCTAATGGGGGAGTGGAATGCCATCCTAGACCCCAAGTTAGATCGGGGGCGGGGTGCTAGCGGGAGAAGGGGCGATCGTAGCCTGGTCGATCTGATCGCCGACTTCGGTCTCGTCGATAGATACCGGGTCGATCACGCCGGGGGGGAAAATGTGGACGTGGGCCCGTAGCCGGCCTTGTGACAAGGTGGTTAGCTACCTTGACAGAATGTTAGTGAGAAGGGCCGACACAGATATGTTAGATTGTCCCACGTTCCATTGGGTAGGCTACACGGACCACAAACTCGTTTGTGCCCGTGTGGCGTTAGAACATAGGCCTAAAATGGCTGGCTACTGGAAGTTCAATCTGTCCTTACTGGACAAGCGGGACTTCCGGGAGCAGCTGACTAGCTTAGTGCAGCGGAAGCTAGTGGGGGCGGTTACCGGGAATAGGTGGTGGGACAGACTTAAATGTAGAATTAGGTCCTTCACCACTGACTTCAGCAAACGGCTCGCCCTAGATAGAGCTGATAAGGTGAGGACGCTTAAAGCTAGTCTTTCCCGGGCGGAGGCTGGGGGGTATCCCCTAGAGATAGCCTTTGCTAAGGAGGCCCTGGAGCGTTTGAATAGCGAGCGCTACATGGGCCAGGTAATTAGACATAGGTTAAGCAAGATGTCTTCCGAAGCCGTCAACATGGGCGCAGATCTGCGCCGGGAAGAGGTCCGTCGAGGTGGCGATCGTTACATTCGTGAAGTCAAAAACCCGGAGGGGCGTACCGTTCGGGCCACCGACGACATGTGCGAGGCGTTTCGGCGGCATTTCGAGAGCCGCTTCACCAGGAAGCCTGGTCTTCGTGAGGACGAGTTTCGCAGCTATTTGGCTGACTTTCCTCGGCTTTCGCCGACTGAAGCGGCTAGCTGCGAGGGAGAGATTACCGAGAGCGAGGTCTACGCGGCTTTGAAGAAGATCGGCAGAGGCAAATCGCCCGGTCTGGATGATCTGACTTATGAAGTGTACTTGAGGCTGTCGCACATCGTTGTCCCGATTTTGACGGTCGTGTTCAACAACTGGTTCCGGCAGGGGTCCCTCCCCGACCGGTTCTTCAGGGGTATGATCACGCTGTTGAAAAAGGGCAAGGGTGCCAGGGGGAACCTAGACGACTACAGGCCCATAACTCTGCTAAACACAGAGTTAAAGATTTTGGCCAAGATCCTGCAGGAGCGCTTGCAGTCAGTTGCCGAGTCTCTGTTGGGTCCCGAGCAGACCTGTGCTGTGAGGGGTCGAACAATTCAGAGCAACCTGCATTTGATCCGCACGATCATAGAGGGAGTAAAAGACGACGAGATAGCCGCGCTGATCAATTTGGATCAGTCCAAGGCATTTGATAGGGTTGACCATCGCTACCTTGCTGCTGTCCTGAAGGCCGCCGGATTCGCACCCGACTTCTGCCGCTGGATTAGCCTCCTGTATCGCTCCCCCAGTGCGGTGGTACAGGTGAACGGGAAGCTGTCGGGCGCTTTTGTGCTGTCTAGGTCGGTTCGTCAGGGTTGCCCGCTGTCGCCCCTACTTTACGCTTTGGCGTTGGAGCCTCTCCTTCGCCGGCTGAGGGACAGGGCGTGCAGTCCGGCTCTATGCGGAATCGCCGTTCCTGTCGGGGCTCGAGCCAGGGTTTCCGCGTACGCCGATGACGTATCTGCCTTCGTGTCGTCCCGCAGAGACATTAAGGCGGTGCTGAAGGCGCTTGATCGGTACGAAAAGGTGACAGGGGCCAAGATTAACCGCGACAAGTCGTCCGGCTTGCGGCTAGGTGTCTAGAAGGGGGTCGATCTTCCGGGTCCCTTCGGTTGGACGGACGGTCCTGTCCGCATTCTCGGAGTGTGGTTTGGACCTGACTTCCAGCTGGAGAAGAATTGTTCTGAAGTACGAGCAAAGGTCGACGCAGCCGGTCAGACTTGGCGCCGACGGAGGTTGTCCGTAAAGGGCATGGCGGAGGTGTGTGCTACATACATCTTCCCTCTAATCCTTTATCGATTGTCCGTACTTCCTCTCTGTGACGGCCATAGGGTGCCGATCGAGCGCTCGCTATCCTCCATTTTGTGAAGGGGACGCGGGAATCGGGTCGACAGAGATGTCTGTGCACAGCGTCCGTGTCATGGGGGGCTAGGAATGCCGCACTTGGTGAGCCACAAACGTGCCTCCAGGCTGGCTTTCCTACGCCGCGCGTTGACAGGAGATTCGGTTATGGCGTGGATTGTTAGGGACTAGTTCCCTTGCCTTACTATCACTCCCCCCATCTCGTGGGTTGAGCGCCGTCGTAAACCCCGGGAGCAATCGGTTTTCCTTCGCGAGTGTCGGTCGGCCTTGCGGGCCGTCCCTCGGTCCAGTGACCTTTCTCTGCCTAGGAAGGTCTTCTATCGTTTGTTAGTGGAGGGGTTCGCGAAGGATTCCCTGCGCGAGGATCTCGCCTTGTCGGAGGACGAGTTTCGCTCTTACTGGTCTTGGGCGCCAGCGGCGGATTACCTCAGTAACCCTGAGTTTTCGCTTAACTGGCGACTGGCTCGGAATCGGCTGCCTCTCAATGACAATGGGGCTTGGCGGATTTGCCAGACTGCGAACGGTGCGGCCTTGGCTTAGAGGAAACGGCTTCGCACGCCTTCTACCATTGCCCCCGGGTCCGCCCCTTATGGGACCATGTCGGCGAGCTGACTGCTCGTCTCGCTCCCGAAAAGCTCGTGCCCATTGATCGCGCATACGCGTGTGACAATGTGTCGCCCCCGTATTCCGGGGTGAAACAGATGGTGTTTCTCACGCTGCTAGCCACAGCCTGAATGGTGATATGGACGACGCGACAGAAGGAAGTCTTGCGGGGTATCCGTCTTATCAGGATCTCTTCCGATTCTTTGAGCATCAGCTCAAGATGAAGATCAGAACTGATAGGAAACGCTTGCATTCGACAGTCTTCAGCGAAAGGTGGGTGAATGAGGCGAGCTTGGTTCGTGTGAACGGGGCTAGCCTTGATTTTCTCTTTTAGGTCAAGCCTACGTTACATCGGGGTGGTTTCCTGTGGAGCCCTCCCCTTGGTTAGGTTAGACAGGCTTTTGTGTACCTAGTTAATGTGAGTGAGTGTTGTTCCCGGCCTGTATCCCGGCTGCTCTTTAGTTATGATCCAGACTGAGATTCCCGACCTCCACAGTTTGTTTTTGACCCCCCTTTTATCTCGACTGGGTCAGCTTTATATTTTCCCATGCCCTTATGATTTTTTTATCCTTTTCCCACTCCCTTAGCGAGAGAGCTGCTTGATTTTATCCGAGGGGCAGAATACAGTGACCTCTCTGTTTTAAGGGTTGGAAAGATCGTACTAACATCAGTTATGTTTAATTTTCATTATGTTAATATATATTTTAGTTCGTTATTGGTTTCATCTCCCTCCCCTCTCATCTTTACATCATAGAATTTTGTATATATATCTTTTTAGTATCATTAAATTTTTATGACACGGGGCGCGTTTTGTAGGTCTCCCTAGTGTGGATACTGTATTATGGTGCATGGAGGATCGATTGGTGACGGACGAGTTCTTGTGGTGAATGGGTAAATTGTAAAGTACGAATGGGTCGCGAATCAGATTAGCTAGGTATAAGATAGTTAGTGAAGACCAGCCTTCTACCCCTCCCCCTTCTTCGGCCTTGTGCCACAATTTTGTATTTTATACAAAATAAATATCAACAGTTATTTCTGATCAAATATATATATAAATAAATTAATACTTTAACAAAATAAAACATTATTATTTTTTTAATTTGCAAGTTTTTTTCTCTCTCTCTCTATATATATATATATATATATATATATATATATATATATATATATATATATATATGGTGTATTTCCGCTGTGGGAATAATTTCTTTAACATACTTTTACATTTAGTTTGTATTGCTGATTTTTTAAGGTATTTTTGATAATAATTCAGAAATTATTGCTGTAAATATATATTTGCCCATAGCTGGGACGCTAACAGGTGCTACTACCCTAGGTCATGGCGGAACTGGAAACAGCAGCAATTAAGAGGTGGTTTCACGCTCCTCAATACGCTCCTCAAAAACTCCTAATCAGAGTCCTTGCTGTTGGGCGTAGTTTATCGTCTTACCCAGGACGCGGATTTAGTTTATCATCTTACCCAGGACGGCGATAAACTTGTCAAAATTCATATTAACTTTTTTATTTTATTTTCACAGGTACTTTCGAATATTGCTTCATTCATTTTCAAGGAGTATTCTGCATCTAGCAACACAACTGATTCTCACGACTGATTGAACCAATTTCAAATCACTACCTATCTATCTATCTATCTATATCTATATATATATATATATATATATATATATATATATATATATATAAAATACGGTTGGTTTTTATGTTATCGTATTTTTCTTTCTTTTCTTTTTTGCATATGTCTGAAATATATCTTCCTTGCTGTCAATATCTGCGTTAACAAACATGTCAGGCCTGCAGCATTTGTTAAAAAAATAAAAAGAAATGGCATTTATTCTGGCAACGACACATATCATTTTCATATGTTGAACAAGACGCCGATGCCGTTGTAAAGAGATGAAACGTATTGCCAAAAGCATGTTGTGAATTTTTGATAGATATTCATGAGTTTCTTCCGCGGCTGACAATACAGTAATACTTGAAACAGATACATTTCCTCCCGATACATATGATCTGCGTTTAATCGTAGATAACCTACAGCATTCTGAATGCATAATATAAGACAGAGATTGACGCAATATAATCTTACTACACATAGGATTATGCCATGTTGAAAAATTGTCGGTCGAGCAAGAACCAATTTTTCAACACACAACACACACACATTGTAGTAAATCTATATAAATAAAGCGCAGTGTACGTGTATCCGTCTGTCCGTCCGTTTTTTGATATCAACGAATCATAAAGACTCCTAATTAACAGGTACTAACTACTGTAGATGTGATTAAAAACTAAATAAATATCTCAGATAAAGTAAAATTTAAATATCGAAAAGAGTTTCTTGAAGTTTTAACTACTTTCGCATTAAGTCGCATTTGTCTCTGAAATCGTCGAATTAAAACACAATTAATACTTTAGCCGGGCACGATACGTTGCTCATATGTTTTTTTTTTCACTCTCTTGCACGCTTTCTGTAATGTGTTCCAAATATTACATAATTCTAGTTCCCTAATGTCTTTTAAGGATGACTTTATATGAAGTGGGCATAAAGAATAGTGATTTTAAAAGAAAATAAAAATTGCCTGCAAGATAAATGTAAACAAACTCGTTTTCGTATACGAAGAAAGATTATGCTGAATTAAGTTTTCGAGTAAAGATAAAATAATTTTATTATTTCTAAATCCTTATAACTTTTACGTCCATAGAACGCTGAAGATAAAAGTCCTAATGCTCAAGTATATTCAGCTCGAGCTAGCCTAGAGTCAGCTCGGAAGGCGTTCTCTAGGCTAGTAGATAATATACCGCAATTTTACCCTGGACTTTCAAAATAACTTTAAACTAAAGCCACAGGGAGCCATTCTCTCAGAAAAGACGTCTACTTCCGGAAGGGGCTGTGGTGATTACTCGGCACTAAGGCGCCCCCAAAAGAGAAATGCTAGTAGGGCACGAGCAATATTTTTACGGTATTGCTTAAACCTCCTTTAATATGACCTTCTGTCACATTCGATAGCAATGTGGGTGCACTAGAAAATACAAATATACTACAGATTCAATGGATTATTCAAGTGACAATCTTTAGATATATGATCAAAATTAAAATGAAACATCACTAGGGACTTTTGAAAAAACACACACAGCTATATGTTTGAACGTCATGAAAGAGGTAAAAAAAAGAGAGATAATTTTTTCAGCCGCTTCATTCTCCTACCTTCGTTAGATATAATCCAGTTATTTAGTTGATTCCACGGTGATGTTCCTTAACAACATATTTGCAAATGTAAAACAATCTCTGCAGACTATTGTATTCATTTCTATGCTTTGTCGGCTCAGGAGATTTTTCTGGGCTAGCATATGTGCGGATTCCTTAAGTTTTTTAAATTTTCTAATGATGTTTTGGCATTCATTGACCGATCAGCCAGTGCTACTTTCGGTTAAAAATTATAAAAAGAATTAAGATCATATTTTTCTAATACATATTTGGAAACGTCAAATCTTTACAATTCAAGACTCCAGAAGAATATAATTCATATTTGTATATGCAAACGGAAGATTTAAAGATATCCCTCACAGACGCTATTTAAGTTGAGGTTTATGTCCGTTGTGGAAAATGTCCTTTTACAGCACATGGCAGAACAGGTTATTCCTGACTACCATTAAGAAATTCGCTTTAACGACCACTCTTAAACATTTCTCGACTGAGCTCCGGCATCTTAGCGGCTGTAAAACTAAATCATGGACAATCGGTATGATGTCTCGTGTTCATTATTATGCCTATCGATTTCAGGTTCTACTAAAGTTACAAAACAGACCTCACTTAACTTTCAACGAACAAATATTGCAAAGCGACAACCAATCATCCACCTCTAGTGATGACATTAAACACTCGGTATCTCTCGACTAAATTATATATATATATATATATATATATATATATATATATATATATATATATATATATGAGAAAGAATTTATAGCTGTTTCAACGAGAGAAAAGAGTATTTTTTAAAAAAGAAGAGAGAAACCGTAAAATGTTTATATATATATTTTTTTAAATATATATATTACACTTTCTATTTACATTATTCGGAGTAGTTGTCCTTATTTTTGTCGACATATTTATTATATCGCTCCGGCTTTCATCAGGTGGGTAGAATGTCGAACTGAACCGTTTATTTCACCCAATGGGGTAGATTGTTCTAGTTCCACGTGCCATGTCTAATGGATGTCAGTTATCAGTTGTCTCCTGTTAATTCCCCTCTCCAAGTTCTCCACCGCCTTAACCAGGTCTGGAACTCACAATTTTGGGGTCCTGTCACTGGATCTAACTAACGCCTTTATCCATTATGCCATATATCCTTGAGTGAGGGAATAAATAAATCGTTCAGTTTGACATTCCAGATCGTACAACGGCCGAAACTTCATGATAAATATGACACCAAATATGAGAACAATAGTCCGAATAATGTAAATAGTGTACATAATACCTCATCTCAGAAATATTGACATATCATGTTTTCTTTTTCATATTTCTGCTACACGCTTTTCCGGTCTCGTCACCTTCACCAGGAAAAGAGTGGATATTTAAAAAGGAATTCATTTTCTTTATGTTTTTGGATGTTTAACCATTGACTTCTTGTGCAGTATTAACCCACATGTTTCTATTTGGACTGCTCTCGAAAGTGTTCTTAGGCTTAAGGTGTAAAATAACAATTAGGATTGTTCAGACAAATTGCGAAGGAAGTAGGTCTTCGTTCTTCGCTTTTTATCAGTCCTGGATATTCTCAAATCTATTTCCATGTTTGTGTATTGTGTGTGTGTGTTTGTTTTTGCTAGTATGTGAATGCATAATCCTTCGTGAAACATACTGTCTTATTATAAGGAATTGGTATATATATATATATATATATATACACGTTCTATATTGTGTCCCGTTCGTGTGTGTGCATATAATTACGCTATTGTGATTGTTTTTGCCAGGATATATATATATATATATATATATATATATATATATATATATATATATATATATATATATATATATATTCGTTGTACATTGTTGTGTGTCTGTGTGTTTGTGAGTCTGTGTGACCAGTGTATTTGATTATTATGTGTGTATGTTGTGTATTTTTTGTGTGGCTTTAAGATCTGTTTAGTGCTGGCTTTAAGATCTGTTTAGTGTGGCTTTAAGATCTGTTTAGTGCTTTCTTGGATTTGTAATTAAAAATAATTTTCTGTTTGATATATTGGCATATTTTTAAATATGCCTAGATTACATTTGTAGATGTGTTGTGATACAAAGTGCAATTTGATGTTACTTTTGTGAAGACAAACTCTACTGCTTAGTGCTTGGTTAATACCTATATAACATTTTTGCAGATGCAATTTAAATTTTTATATATTGTTAATGTTGTTGTGGGGATTTCAAGTCCCTGTATTGTGTGTTGGTTAAATTTGGATGAGGCTTATATGTATTTCAGGTTTTTAAATTGGTGTTTGCTTTTAATTATTTTGGTTATTTTTACTATATTTTCATTTTATCAGTCTTGTTAAGTAGGTCTAGATTTATGTATATTTGTGTGTGTGCATATATATATATATATATATATATATATATATTGTGTATATTTAGGCATCAATTTTTCATTGATACATGTTTCATTAAATAATATAGACCAGTTGTGCCTATTTATTTTAAGTAAGTTCGTTTCATATTGTCTGATAAGCTTAATAACATTATCATTGAAGGACGAAAGAAAATAACCCTATTGATACATGTTTAATTCCGATCTAAGCTTTTGGCTTACATAACCCATTATCAAAGATGACAATTACATTTCAATATATCAAACAATACACGGACGAAACAATAATGATAGTCTGTTTTTGTTGCATGAACAATTTCAAAGCAACGACAAACTCGCGTATACAAGACGTGGAAGCAGAAATCGCATCGCAGCTCGTGACGTCACACATGACCACCTGAGAGTGAAAACGAGAAGTATTAAGTATGGGAAGCCATTGGCCGCGTACACAATTCCGAAAAATCCTCCTTGAAAACACAACAATACTTAAACACGAAAATAATAAACAAAAACTAAAAATTCTAGAAGCTATATACATAAAACAGTTGAAACCTAACCTGAACAAAATAAACTACGAAATCTCAACAAATATTCTTAAATTCCTATAATTGATGACAGAAGCCATTGGTTTTTATTAACGGTTTCCCAGATTTAGTACTTCTCAACATATAATATTGGCAACATATTATATTTTATATATAAAGAAATAATCATACATAGAATCAATCAGCAATATTAATGCGATTAATTGCGAAATCACTTCGCTAGTAGAACATAATGTATGCATTTAAATACTGTTAATCCATTGAATAATGTGATCCTCATTTATAAAACTCATGTCAAATGTTTCTAGTGTATTTTTTTTAAGTTAAGGAAGTAATTTCGAAGATCAATATCTTCATCATCAGGCGGTAATATTTTTTCCTTTAAAGTTAAAAGCTGAAATAATTGTTTATAGACCGAAAGATGTTTTTTAAGAATGTGTTATTTATTGACAGTTGTACAATCTTGGAACGTGCGAGTCACAACGCTAAAGTTCAAAATTTCAAGTGAGAATTTTTATATGAATTTTGTAATATGGTAAATCCAGGAATTCATTTTTAACAAATGTTTTTCAGTCAACATGGCATGAACTAAGTATATAGTTCAATTAATATAATGATATGTCTTAGTAGTTTTTTTTTTCTCAGGAATTTCATACTACGGGATCAATTGTTTTTTTATAAACATATAATATTAGGCAGCATATATTTTATATATAAACAAATAATCATACCTAGAATCAATCAGCAATATAATGTTCTACTAGCGAAGTGATTTCGCACATTAATCGCATTACTATTGCTGATTGATTCTATGTATGAATATTTCTTTATTTATATATAAATATTCCAGTTCGAATTCCAGTCGAATCCATTACATTCACTTACGTGCTAATACCCTTGGGAAAGGTGTGAATCCTCTTCTTCTCTCCAGCTATGGTTAAATAACAGAACAGACTGGGTTCTATAGCCTTGGATGGCAACTGGTCTAAGGGAAGGACAACTCTGAATTCAAAACCTGCGGAGGGTCGCTTGGGGACCTTGTGGCACTTAGTGCACCAGGTCTATGTATTCGGCCCTTCCAAAAGTGTGGATGGTCACGCACGAAACCTTCACTATAATCAAATCTCATGTGCAGATGTCGGGCTGTTGGTTTCCTGCTCATACGTCGAATTCGACGAGAGAGTCAAGTATATATATATATATATATATATATATATATATATATATATATATATATATATATATATATATATATATATATATATATTAGGTTGGTGCAAAGAATGTCGTTTTCTCACATATGTTACCATGTGAGAAAACGACATTACTTTTGCACCAGCCTAATATATATATATATATATATATATATATATATATATATATATATATATATATATAATAATTAGGATTTAGAGACCGTTTCTAGTGTCGTTTGTTCATCCAGGCTGATATCATCACGACAACAATTTTATGCATAAAGATGCTTTTCTTACCAATATTGGATTCCAGTTCAAAGTTTTCAGCTCCAATATTTATCATCTTAAAAGTTTAGATTCGATTATAGATAATCAGGTTCTGTTGTTTCTCCCTTCTGTGTTATTCACGTCCTTTGATATGTGAGTCAACGTCTAGACTCTTTCTACATTTTCGCGGATTCCCAGATATTTTACATATATGTCGCTGTCTTCCCCTATGTGGTCCACTGATACTGCTACATTAAATAATTTTATAGAATATAAAAATCCGGTCTTTGCTAGGCTAGTCGGTTTACATCTCAAAGCTTCAGATTATCTCATTCTTTTCAATCTTATTGCTGATCTATTATAAATTAAATTGATAAAAATATAAGGTTTATATATAAATCATAGCAGTGTGCATGACCTCGTATAAGTCCGACAATTATTTTAAGACAATCGGTTAAAGGCACGTCAAGATAAATGACGGTTCCTTATAGGATACAGGTTCGAATCCTGTCGGAGGACGAATATTTTCTGTAAAAGTTTTAACGGACATTCAGGCTGGTAAATGTTTTTTATACTGTTTCTTACAAACATAGTATTTACTGATATATTTGTATCTATAAAAAGAATGTATAATCATAAAAATGTCTTAAAATAATTGTCGGACTTTGTCCATTAAATAATGTGTGACGTCATTTGTTTAAAACTAAATGCTTTCAAAAGTCTAATATTTTATTGATTTTTATATTTTTTCACGAAGATATGTCCAAAGCCTGCATTGTTTCTGTCTCTAAAATTGAATCTAAAAACTAAAAATTAATAATTGCAGTATGTCTCTGATTGAAAAAGAAAAAAAATGATTATATTTAAAAAATCTAAACAAAATATTTAGCGAAATATATAAAAAAAAAAGAAAATAAAAAATTTTGAAAATGCAACGATGATAGTCAGTCAGATAATTTGATACGTGCTAGCCAGAACGAAATCAACGCAATTTATGAGGCCGGATCGTCGATTTAAGAAGAAACAACTCTTAAAAGACGTGTCATTATATCGGATTTGTGCTTCCGTAGTTTTGCTGGAAATGTTCTTAATACATTTTTTTGGCATATTAAAAATTATTTTCAAAATACAAACGCTTTGCAGATTGTAATAAACTTTCAAATTTACGATCTGTAAATATAGATCTTTTAATATGAGCATTTCCAGAGATATACATATTAATTATTAATAATATTAATTTATTATATTGTATTTAAAATCGAAAAAAAGAAAACAAATCTTGTAAAAATTCATTTTTGATAGGTAAAATATTTGGGCTTCAGCCAATAATGTCCTTAACATAAATTATTCATAAAAGACATTAAAATCTTTCCTAATAAAATAATGTCTTACTTTTATTGGGTTTTGTATTATACTTCAGAGCTAAACTTTTGGTAGAAACACTTCTCGATTTACAAAATGTCGTTAATTTATATTCTTCAAAAGTCTTCTGTATTTAATTAAACAATCACCTAAATACACATAGTCGAGTTTTCGAGTTTTCATAAATTTAAGAGGAGTGGGTAACAGGTGTAATATATATATATATATATATATATATATATATATATATATATATATATATATATATATATATATATATTCTACCGTGATTTCTAAAAACAATAATTTCTAAAATAATTTAATTCATTTTTAATAAGCTCTGAAAGTATCATTAAATCCGACAATTATTTGATTTTTACAAGAATTTCCAAATTAATATTTTTCAGCTGAAAAAAAGCGCTAAGAAGCGATGCTAAATATTTTACCCGACCGCCAACATTTCGAAAGGATTAAATTTTTTTTAAAAATAATTAAAAAATAATTTGGTCTTTACTCTTAATAACAAAATAGATATTTTGACAATAAAAATTGTTTTTAAGTTTGGGGCCCTTTTTCATCATGGTATGCTGTTTTTTTCGGTTTTTTGGGGGTTTTTTTCGGCGAATTATTGAAGATACCTAAATAAAACTAAAAAATCTTCAAGAAAGATTTTTCATTTTTTAAAACCCATTTTAATCCTTATATATCGTGAATCTGTGGAGATACCTATTTTTTAATAGTGACCGCTTGCGATTTTGTTAAAATTATTTTTAGTAAGATTTTTATCTTACGCTGGGACCCAGTTATTATGAATATAACGATCGTTTTAAGATGCCATTTTACTGCATTCAGGAGAACTTCTGAATCACTGTCATTCCTAGCATCCAATTGTAATCATCCATCTAAAAATGATGGCTTATCATATTTTGGGATACCTTATAGCCATATTCCGTCCTGTTAAGTTCGCTGGTTAATGCTATTAGGGATATAAAAATAGTGATGGAGACAAAGAGTCACCTTGAAATTTTCTTCTGTTGATGTGTATTTCAGCAGATTTGAAGACTCCATTTATATGATTGAGTTGGAATGTTGTTTTCCATATCGACTTACTTTGTTTCATGAAATTGATGACGACTGGTGATACATTGAATATATTTAAAGACTGTTAGATCCAGGAATGGTAAACGCTATCGTATATTATTTACTCAGGTATTACTGAAATTTTGTATTGAAGCAGTTTTCCAGGATCATCCTATTAATAAGCAATTGGTATTTACATCCTTACAAAACACGTTTGCATCCGTTTTTGTTCAAGAGGTTCAAGGGGTAATATGCTACTTTTTCTAGAAGGATTATATCTGTTTTGACAGAATAGATGACAAAAGCAGTAGGACGACATGTAATTGGTCTGTAGTTTTTAAGGACAATAGTTTCACCATTCTTTACATAAGCCATTATCAAAGATGGCAATTACTTTTCAAAATATCAACCAATACACGGAACAATAATTATTGTATGTTTTTGTTACATGAAAAAATTCCAAATCAACGACTAAGACGTGTATAAGAGATAATGGCTTATGTAAGCCGAAAGCTTAGATTGCATTCAAACATGTATCAATATGGTGATTTCCTTTCGTCTTTCAAAGATAATGTTATTAAACTTATCAGGCAATATGAAAGGAACTTACTTAAAATAAATAGACACAACTTGTCAATATTATTTAATGAAAGATGCATGGATATATATATATATATATATATATATATATATATATATATATATATATACTGATGGTATCGGAGTGGACCGAAGCCGATCCCAGCGTGCCTGAAAAGTGCCTGAAAACCATACCACAGTTTGACCCAAGCCTTGTGAGTGAAATCGAGTAGACGGAACACTCGTAGCCGTCGATAGCAGCGCTAGCACAATGCAATCGTGGGGGATGACCCGATATCTATCGATTAGACCAAATTCGTCGATCAGATTAACTAAACTACGATCGCCTGATCTCCCGCTTGCTCCCCGTCCCCTGTCTAACTTGGGTTCCAGGACGGCATTCCAGTCTTCGCTAAGACTAGGGGTCACGAATCCACCAGGAACGATCCAGGCAGACGAAAAAACGAGACACGCTCCAGACAGTGGTTGGGCGCATAAGACGAAATCATCCAGAATGAACCACTTTTCACAAAAATATCGGTCACGGTCAACAAGGTCCATCCACACATCCAGGATATACTTCACCAAAAAGGGACCCCTCTAGCCAGTCATTTCCCGTATGCTGGGTAGTCGTTAGGCAACCCACAAGCATCAACGTTGCATGTAAAGTACGAAACAGGCGGGCTGCCTTATCCTAAACTTTCAGGCCATTCACGTTCAAACTGGCTATCTTGATAAGATATGTTTTAAGTCTAAAAAAGAGAATAACAGAAGAGACCCTATTCACACACTGTGCGGAAATCTGCTGTAATGAGAACACTGATGGATTGTCCTAAACTTCCCATGCCCATCTTCGATGTCATCCGTTAATCTCGGACAAAACTACCAACGTCCACAGAACAGGTTAGTTTTAATAGCCTATATAGAGAGGAACGGAGCATTACCGGTACCCTACCTGCACAAAATATCAAGGATTTTTAAATTGAGGGGTTCCCATCTTGGCTATGCGTACATCTGAGAAGCCGTCTTTCGCCTCGAAGGTGTGCGACCACACTTCCAGGTAGCTTCCCGTGTCTCTTATGCCGATAATCCCACCTGGGGCTTTGAGGAAATTGTGGTGGTTCCATACAGAGTTCCCATCGAAATAGGCAATTTTAAATTGGGGATGCAAAAAGACCGTCTTCTGGGTGGAAAGGTTTCTCTCTGCTTCTCGTCTGTCCACTTTACAGAGTTCCTCTACATTTGGGAACTGTTTCCTTTGAACCCTTTTCCCAGGCTGGTTGAAGGAGAGGGGAAGTGGAGGGGTGGGAAAGTGTGTAAATGATGGTAGAGATGGAGCCCGTGCAGGTGAAGTGAGGAGGCTCCTTATTTTTGGAGCAGTGTTCATAATCTTTTTTTTTTTTTCTTTTTGCGACGCAGAGACGAAGGGGACCTGGATCTGTCCATGACCCTAACCGCCCTAATTTTCTTCTCATTCTTAGTTTCTCTTCCTCTTTCTCTACTCCCTTCTTCAAAGAGGAGGTTCTAGGTGGAAGCATTTCCTCCGATTACATCTCCGAATCGGGTCGCTGTTGAGTTTTTGATTGTTGTTTCTATAGTTGTTGTTTTTGTTGCTATTCCTGTGGTTTTCCTTCTTGTTCTTGTTTTTGTTGTTGCAGATGTTGTTGATGCTTCAGCTCATCTGGACGCTTCTGCGATTGTTGATGTAGTAGTAATTGTTGTAGTTGTTGTTCTGGTCCGTTCTGGGGGAAAAGCAGGCCTGTTGCCGACTATCGTCCGACACCTCTTCCAGACACCGTTGAGGACCTTGCCAGGCTCTGTTTCCGCTGTTGTCGGGCGAGTTTGTGGCATTACGTTCTTACCCAGGCACGCCTTCAACATGTGCCCCGATGCCTCACGTATATAATTATGTTAGGGATCTCTACAAAGTTCCTGCAGGTCATTGTCACTTAGGGCATAAACTCTCCGATAGCAACACCCGCTTTACTAATTATGGCTGAGACCTGCTTTACTTATCACTATTATATTTTGGGTGCCCATGTATTCGGTCTGGAAACATTTTGGAATAATTCCCGCCAATTGTGGGGCCACTTGCTCACTCACAAGCAGAATATCCCACATTACTTTGGTCACAATTTTTTAATTTTATTAGGGCCTCATCAATTGCTTCCTTGCTGAACCCAATTAATTTCAGACTTTTTAATTCGGCAGTCCCCTCAGAGATTGTCCTTGTATTGACAGCGTACATCGCTTCCGTTATCTTGAGGAATTTGCTTCCGTTAACGTAATCCTTTGCTCGTATTGTGCGGAAAAACAGCGGTCCTCGTAATGAACGTGTCAAAATGAATGAAACGCCGTCAGCTTGAAAGCATTTAACTGAAACGTGCTTAATATGATGGTCATCTTGTTCATCTTGAAATTTTCTCTTAGTTGATTAGTTACTAAGAGGAATTAATCAGACAGCTTATTATAAAAGTTATGGAACTAATATAATTATTAATATATTTATTTAATATTAAATATAAAAATGACAATGTCTATGTAGTGATCATCCTGGAGATAAATTTTCCTATAACTCTTTTTATTCTTCTTGTTATCATTTATGCATGTAATGTTTCCTGCTTTTTATCCGGTAGAGTTGGACCCAAACTATGGTCCTTAAGATCCTATAGGAGAGTTTTTATTTAATTGATAGAACTTTTCTTTGTATGTGGGATGTTTTTAGGAAGACGATCTTCTGGATAACTGGTTTGCTGATGTCACTTGGGACACTGTTACTAAAACTGTCCATTCCTTTTCTCACGAAGCCAAAAGCTCCGATTACTATTGGTAAAGCCTCGGACTTAATTCCCCACATACTGTTTAATCTCCTGTTTAATCTCCTGTTTAATCTCCATCCCCGGGTCCTTGTATTTGGATAATTTCTCGATAATTTTCATAGAGGTGTTTCTCTCAGATGGTATTCTTTATATAAATTAATTATATAAAGACCATTAAAAATAAACTGTTAATTCACTACGTACCACAATGAAAACCCCTACCATCGTCCCTACTACCGCCACTATGATCACTAATGCTATAGCATTCCTCTTTGTTTCTCTTTCTTCTTTCTATTACTGGCTTATATGAGTCTAATAACTGCCCGTATAGGGTAAAAAGAAAATAAGATTTGCGCCAAAAAGCAATGGAACTAGTAGGTTGGTGCAAAAGCTATGTCGTTTTATCACATCGTAACATATGTGAGAAAACGACATTATTTTTTCACCAACCTAATATTAGGTACCAATTACTTATCAGGTATATCGACAAATAATATAATCTGGTAATATGTCTCTAAAATCAAAATATTATTAATCTAAATTTTAATTTGCGGATTTATACTAATCAATGAACATATACACGCATATATATATATATATATATATATATATATATATATATATATATATATATATAGAGAGAGAGAGAGAGAGAGAGAGAGATAGATAGATATATAGATAGATATAAACCTAGTGAGTCAGACAATCCTACACAGAGTTTCTCCTAAGCGGTTCGTCAGGGAAAGCCAGTTTTCCCTGACGATCCGCTTAGCTGGCTCACTAGGTTTATCTAGGTCAGCTCTACGGTTGTATCGAGCTCTTTTGTTAGTTAGTTGTTTACTCGTGTCGGTTTTTTTTCTTTGGGCTTTAAACCTGTATCTGTGCGATTTTTCGACAGACTTTCATGTGTTTCTAGATCTTTCCTTTTTTTTTAAACCTTTTTTTCCCTCGGGATTGATTTGATTATTGGCAAATCAAAAATTCGAGTGTTTTTCGAAATGAGTATAGTTACCTATATATATATATATATACACATTTACATATACATATATGTACACACACATATATATATATATATATATATATATATATATATATATATATATATATATATACACATTTACATATACATATATGTACACATATATATATATATACATTTATTTTTTTTCTCATTTCGTTGTTGGAAGATTTACCTGATGATCCTGAATCCTTAAAAAAGGATTTAGGTGAAATAAATTATCGTAATGGTACATTAAAGTGATTTGTTTTTCATTACATATTAGCTCTGTCCTAACATTGAGCTCTCAGGATTTCATCCTCTTTGGATTTACCAATTCGGTTTACCAAGTTCCTTATAACTTAAATATATATATATATATATATATATATATATATATATATATATATATATATATATATATAGGCATACATACACGTATGAAATATTTCTCAGAGTTAATCTGTAGAAAAAGAGAATGTTTACAAAGGTAAAAGACAATAGAAAAACTGTAATATTAGCCGACGCGTTTGGTCTAATGTGGACTTTTTCAACGCAAAAATGAAATGAATTTATTAAAACAAAATAACTATTAACAAAAAAATGCCCATAGCAACTGGAAGAATTTAGAAAAGTGCTATTGTATTCATCTTGTCAACTGAAAATTACGTCACGTACTGTCATCTGTGGAATTGTTGTTTTTGTTGTTGTGTTGACGGATTCAACTAATTTTCTTTGGATTTCTTCATAATGTTCTGTACGTTTGCTTGGGAGAGTAGTAATTCTGTTAGAAAAAAATGATATAGGAAAAAACCTGGGTGTAGATTAATATTCGGATAATATTCAATGGCGGCACTCTCGGGGATTTTCCTCCTGAGTTATTTTTTATGATTGTAGCATTTTTAAAGTAAAAATTATAAATACACGCATATACATATACAACTGCACATGCATATACATACACATACGTACAAATTATATAATATTAATATCATCATTATTATTACTACAATTATTATCATCATCGTTATTATTATTATTGTAATAAAAATTTCTTCTTCCTCGCAGCTGTATCTGTCATGTAACTTTCTGCAATTTGATTCAATGACTGCGACGAGTGGGGGGGGGCTTTTGTAATTTAAACAAAAGCGTCGTTAAGAGAAAGATAAAAACAACAGAAAGTAAATATCAAAGAAAACTAGATTTATGTTAAATTATTAAAACATTAACAATACTAATGCAGTTTTAGCAGTTAATACAAATTACATAATATGCAGATCAATAACACATTTATGATAGCAGCGGCAATAATAATGACAATGATAACACTATATCATCGGTCACTTTTAAATACTATTATTGGTTTGCTTTATTTTGTTTTAAGGCATATCAAAACCTCAATGGGTCATTTAATGCCGACAACTTTTTTTTGGTAATATTTTTGTTTTGTCAAAAATCTATTTCTGTTATTATTTTTTTTTCCCTTAATAACGTATAGCTGGTAATATTTTTTTTCCAAAAACGTATAGCTGGAAATATTATTATTATTCAAAAACGTATAGCTGGTAATATTGTTTTTCCAAAAACGAATAGCTAGTAATATTATTTTTTCCAAAAACTTACAGGTGGTAAAATTTTCCAAAAGTGTACAGCTCTTAATATTTTTCCAAAAACATTACCGTTAATAGTTTTTCTCTTCCAACCAATCCTAGGGTTCCAACTAAAACAGAGATTGTTGATGTTCCCATATGCCACATTTTGAGATCTCTATTTCAAGGTCCTTGTATTTTGACAGCTTTTTGTATATCTTCAAAGATACATTACAGTTTGCAGGGACTGCCATATCAATGAGGAGGTGCTTTTTTTTTGTTTGTGGTCTTTAATAACAATATCTGGGCGGTTGGCCTTGATTGTTCTGTCAGTGTGTATTGTGTAGTCCCATAGAATTGTAACAGGTCTTATCTCCGTAACCGGGTGGTGTTCATACCATTTTCTTTCAGTTTCGTATTATTATTATTATTATTATTATTATTATTATTATTATTATTATTATTATTATTATTATTTTATGTCCTTTGATTTCTGCTGTGTACACATTTCGTTCCAGGTCCCGTCCAGAGACCTAAGGTTAGAAATGGCATCATGATATTTTCCATTGAGCAATTAATAAAAAAAAAACAGAACAACGACATCCATAATTTACATAGATAAAGCCCTTCCTAATGGGTGAACTGTAGTCGTGAGAAAAAAAATTCTTTAAGTCATGGGCTTCTAGGAACCACTTCAATTAGTCTACTGGAATCTTTTCCAACCAATCCGAGGGCTCCAACTACAACAGGGATTCTTGATATTCCCATGTGCCACATTTTTGAGATTTCGATTTCATCATCATCATCATCATCATCATCATCATCATCATCATCATCATTAATAATAATAATAATAATAATTTTAAATTAACTGACATAACATTAGGTTATATATAACCATATTGAAGATAATGTAATTATTATTATTGCTATAATTATTTTTTATTATTATTATCGAAATAGAAACTTTATTACGGTATTCATATTGGAATAGATGCTGTTGTAATTACCGTTATTATTATTATTATTATTATTGTTATTATCATTATTACTAGTAGTAGTAGTAGTAGTAGTAGTAGTAGTAGTAGTAGTAGTAAGACTATCTAATAACAAGATAGAAAAACCATCATCTGCACTGGAATCATACTGCAGAGGATATCATTATTGTTGTTGTAGTTGTTGCTGTAGATGTTTTGTTTGTTTTCAAGCAATGTAAGTAAAAATATATACTGATTGATGGTTTTGCTTTGTCCAGTAGACAGGAACACAAATATCTATTAAGAAAAAAAAAAAAGAAAGAAAAGTGCGGGAAACGTAGATACATGAAATATACATCAGACATTGAAATCACCGGGATATGCGGCATGAAAGTACATCAATAACCGTAATAATATAGACAGGAGGATGAACAGTTAAAAACAAAAAACAAAAGTGAAACACTGATGATTTCCAGTAAGTTTGGTCAACACGGGAAAGACAAGACAGCTTAGAGTTTCCTGGAGATTGTTCCATACAGAACAAAAGAAAAGCTGATATTTTGTTCTGGTGTTTATGTTTGTCGTTGCTTTTATTTCCTTATTCTAATATCACTATTTGTCTGTCATTGTCCGGTATACATACATACATATATATATATATATGTATGTATATATATATATTCAGTTGTATCGATGTGTCTTTGTGACCTTGGGCTTCCTGTTTTGTCATTTGTGTGATCATCGCAAAAGCGTGGAATCCAGGGTGACAAATTCATATCCATACAATCGAATATGTCATCTCTATTACTGATATTAACCGCTTTCTACTACGTACTGCACATTCAAAATAATATACATATATATATATATATATATATATATATATATATATATATATATATATATATATATATATATAAATGTAATGATACAATATGTTTAATATGTAATAAAAATTATTACCTATGGGAATTTAAATGTTTGATATTCTTTAAAAAATAATAATTTGGGTCTGTTTTTTTGACATAGAGCTCTCCCTGGATCTGTATACTCCTGGAAATTCCCTACGGATTACCATATTGTATGATTACTACACACACACACACATATATATATATATATATATATATATATATATATATATATATATATATATAGATAGATAGATAGATAGATATATAAAAGTGAACATAGAAGTCAACACTTAGAGGCGACAGTCTGTTTCATGATAGATGCAATCATCTTATATATATACATATATATATATATATATATATATATATATATATATATATATATATATATATATATTACTAAGTGACGAAAAGAATGAGTCGAAACAAATAACATTTAATGTTATAAGCACAGACCCAATCACAGCCAATCTCAATATGCCATAATGTGTGAATATGAAACAATCAGGCAAATGATGACGACGCACCTGCGTGCAGACGGGCGGACGCACAAACGGGGCCATAACCGCACGTGGATAAGCGCAGCAAAAATACAAATGAAAACTTACATGAGTGTTAAATGTGCATGTAAAAATTATCAAAATAATAAGCAGTAAATTTAGGATAACCCCTGAACATTGGACGGACAGGTCTGTCTACGAAATTCTGGGTACTGAAGGTAATAGTAATCCTACACACGCCAGAGATAGATAGATAGATAGATAGATAGATAGATAGATAGATAGATAGATAGATAGATAATGGTCATACCGAAAGAGATAGATAGATAGATAGATAGATAGATAGATAGATAGATAGATAGATAGATAGATAGATAGATAATGGTCATACCGAAAGAGATAGAGAGATATACAGACAGGGGGACAGATATTGATCAAATTGAAAGAGATAGATAGATAGATAGATAGATAGATAGATAGATAGATAGATAGATAGATAGATAGATAGATAGACAGGCAGACACAAAATGATCAAACTGAAAGAGATAGATAGATAGATAGATAATGGTCATACCGAAAGAGATAGATAGATAGATAGATAGATAGATAGAGAGATAGATAGATAGATAGATAGATAGATAGATAGATAGATAGATAATGGTCATACCGAAAGAGATAGAGAGATATACAGACAGGGGGACAGATATTGATCAAATTGAAAGAGATAGATAGATAGATAGATAGATAGATAGATAGATAGATAGATAGATAGACAGGCAGACACAAAATGATCAAACTGAAAGAGATAGATAGATAGATAGATAGATAGATAGATAGATAGATAGATAGATAATGGTCATACCGAAAGAGATAGATAGATAGATAGATAGATAGATAGATAGATAGATAGATAGATAGATAGATAGATAGATAGATAGATAGATAATGGTCATACCGAAAGAGATAGAGAGATATACAGACAGGGGGACAGATATTGATCAAATTGAAAGAGATAGATAGATAGATAAATAGATAGATAGATAGATAGATAGATAGATAGACAGACAGACAGGCAGACACAAAATGACCAAACTGAAAGAGATAGATAGATAGATAGATAGATAGATAGATAGATAATGGTCATACCGAAAGAGATAGATAGATAGATAGATAGATAGATAGATAGATAGATAGATAGATAGATAGATAGATAGATAAAGGTCATACCGAAAGAGATAGGGAGATATACAGACAGGGGGACAGATATTGATCAAATTGAAAGAGATAGATAGATAGATAGATAGATAGATAGATAGATAGATAGATAGACAGACAGACAGGCAGACACAAAATGATCAAACTGAAAGAGATAGATAGATAGATAGATAGATAGATAGATAGATAGATAGATAGATATGAATGTAATTGGTAGGTGGTCTATACGTTAGAAGCCTGGAAAATGGAGAGTGTCACTTTGCTGATTTATAGAACATCACCACTGTGATAAAGTCCATTAATACATAAAATGGTTTGTCAAAAAAGACGTTGTGTCTTCGACGTTTCTAAATTCAGGCTGTGCCGAAGCAGAGAAAATATTGCAGGCGGGATTTCTGGGGATCAGAGTGACAGGGACACTGGGATGGAATTGGAATTTATAAAATGACAGGCATTTTCTCTATTTTGTTTCACTTTCTTTCTCGAAGTGTTTCTGTCTTTGGACAGTGACGATTTTTTTTCAGTAATACTCGAAGATTACGATCAGGTAACCCCCACACATACGAGCAGGAACCACCCCTCCCACAAACGGGCACGAAAAACAAACATACACAGGAATATATGCAGACAGACGAACACACGCAAAGGAACACACACTGAGACGAACACATGCACACATAGATACACACGAACGCAATCGCACACACAGGCGCACAGAGGAACATATTCACGCGCACAAACACACACAAGCACGAACACGAACACACACACAAACACATACTCATATATAAATGAGGGTTCATTTATGTAGTGCTGTATGAAGTCCATGTACCTATTATTCAAACAGCTCCAGACATACATAAATATATATATAAATAATTCATATATATATATATATATACACACACAAAGACTAAATTCATGGATTAAATATTAATATACTAAATATATTATATGATATTATATGATATATACATGTTATATTATAACAAAGGCTTCACATACTTAATACTTCTGCGTCTCGTATATACGAATTTGTCGTTACTTTGCAATTTTTCAAGCAGCAAGGGCGGACTATTATTGTGGTTTCGTCTGTGTGTTGTTTGATTTATTGAAATTGTCATCTTTGATAATGGCTTATGTTAGCCGAAAGCTTAAATTGGATTTAAACATATCGTGATTTCCTTTCGCCTTTCAACGATGATGTGATTAAGCTTATGAGAGAATATGCCTTGATCTTACTTAAAATAAATAGACAAAACTTTTCTATATTATTTAATGAAACGTGCATTGATGAAAAATTGCTGTCTAAATATACACAATATATATATATATATATATATATATATATATAAATGAACATTGAAGTCCACATTTAGAGGCGATAGACTGTTTTATGCTAGATGCAATCGTCAGACCTGAAACAGCATGAAACAGCCTGTCGGCTCTAAGTTTTGACTTCAATGTTCACTTTTATATTTACACACGCTCTATCTTGACCACTTTATCCCATAAATATAGCACATCTTAAGAGTATATTTCTTTATTACACATATATGTTATCTATGGTAGAAAAAGTTGTGTATATTACAGTGCAGACATATGGAGTTAAAGATTCATTTAAATGAGGTCTCGAAAGGACACGCAGTCTAATAAATATATATATAAATGTTTTGAGTATTATTTGCCTTAAAAGGGAATGTAGCAGAATTTTCTAAATGTTCGTGATATGAGGGTTGTCTGGAAAGTTCAGAGACTGTGCAAGATATAAAAGTGACAGACTTACCATGTGGTAAATTATATAACATTTTAGCATAAAAGAATACAACAGCTTCCTCTGCTTATGAACGTTTCAGCCGACACTTATATCCTCAATTATAATGAATCAGCATGGAGCGTATATTGAGAATTCAAATTTGCGATGAAGTTTCAAAAACATACCCGCAAGACAAACGATGTTCAAAAGGGCTTTTTGCTTGATGCCGCTATTCTTGTATATTTCAGCAAAGATGGGTCCTTTCTTTATTGCGCTGATATAAGATAATTGATGCAGAAATGTTGCATATATTACAACTCAGAAATAGGAGACAAAAGATTCATATGACATATACCACCAAAGGTCACGAAGCAAATAAATAAATATCAATAGTTTGGGACATTCTGTGCAATTAAGGGAAAATACTAGGATTTGCCAAATGTTATTTATATAATAAACTACAATGAACAGTGTTGAGTCATACACTACAGAATATATATATATATATATATATATATATATATATATATATATATATATATATATATATATATATATATGTGTGTGTGTGTGTGCGTGTGTGTGAAAAGTGTGTGGATATAAATATAAATAAATATATATATATGTATAATTATTTATATGTTATATGCGCGGTACTTATTAGAAAGCGCTCAATATCAGCGATAGAGCTAACATATATGGTTGGATAGATGTGAGCTTGTGACTCTGTGTTTCACGCTTTAGCGATCGTCAAACAAACTGATTAATTTTTAAAAATTAAAAATTGGAAGTGTGGCGGAACCAATTTTTAAATTTCAATATACAAATGCGCAGGTATAGACACAACACCACCCGTATACCTACATATGTCATATCGGAAACTGTCCACATATGTTTATATATGTATGAGTCCCGACGGACGACCAAGTATGTATCTGTGTCTGCATACATCGATGTTTGCGTCAGTACGATGAAAAAAAGACGGTTTCCACCACCACTTCCACAATAACACCAATACACGCAATCTACATAAAACCAAAATTTAAAAAAAAAATTAATCAGTTTGTCTGACGATCCCTAAAACGTGAAACCAAGTTTCACAAGCTCACATCTATCCAACCATATATATATATATATATATATATATATATATATATATATATATATATATATATATCCGGCCTTCTTCAGGGGGTTGGAATGTCGAACTGAACCCTTTATTTCGCTCATTGCTGGGGTAGACTGTTTTAGTTCCACGTGCCAAGGACACATGGAACAGTGGATAAAAGCGTTGGTTAGATCCAGTGAGAGGACCCTAAGAGTGTGAGTTCAATACCCGGTTAAGGGGAGTGGATAACATGGAGAGCGTAATTAACAGGAGATAAATGATAACTGACATCCATTAAACATGGCATGTGGAACTGGAACAATCTACCCCAGTGAGCGAAATAAAGGGTTCAGTTCGACATTCCAACCACCTGAAGAAGGCCGGAGCGTATAACGGCCGAAACGTGTGTAATAATTATGGCGACAAAGATGAGGACAATAGCCCGTATAATGTAAATAATGACTTTTTTTATTACAAATTTATTATGTCAGAAAGGTAAAATGTATTTTATAATTAAATTTTGCTCTCGTCAAAATATCATTCTTTCGTCTTGATTACCGCAGCATACATTTTTTTGCATCTGTTGCAAAAGTTTCTCAAAGTATATTAGGTTGGTGCAAAAATAATGTCGTTTTTTGACATTCAACTTGAAAAAAAAAACGACATTATTTTTGCACCAACCTAATAATTTTGTCAGTTGATTACATACTTTTTTCAATGACTTTAAGCTCTCTTAATTTTTTTTTCTCTCTCTCTTTTGTCAAGTTCATCCCATGCTAAATCTTATGGTGGCTTCAAACTTTTGAACTGTAGTGAATGTGGTAATTTGAAGTTGGTGTACTTGTTTTTCATCAAAAGACCAAAAATTCTCATGCTTTCACTGTAGACGAGGCAGCAAGTTAAAGAGTTTATTTGTTTTCGAAGGATTAGCTAAACAAAATAAAAAGAATATAAATGTTCTGCTTTAAATCTCATTAATCGCAAAATATTAAATTTAGAAAATCTACTGCCGCGGCATCATATAAATCAATTTTGTTAAAACCCCATCGAAGAATCGATCATATTTTATGCCTTTGTGTCAAAGAATTCCTGGTTTGTTTGAGGCGAAACTAAAAAAAAATCTCTTGTATTTTGTTTATTTGTTTAGCAGCATATAATTTCCTTAAGGGTCATTTAATGCTGAAATTAATCTTGTGAGCATTAGCAAATTCTTTGACAAAATTGTATTGCTGCTAATTTGTTTTATTACCAAAGTCTACTGCTTTTAATGTTTTTTTTATTATGAAACTCTGTCACTATTTTCTTTTATTATAAATATTTTATACTTTCGTAGTGTTTGACCACAATTTGGGGGTTTACTATTTCTCCATAGCTGGGAACCTAACAGCTACGGCGGGTCAGAATGGAGCTCGGAACAACAATTTAGTTGTGGCTCCACCCTCCTCAAAACATCCCGATCAAAGACCTTGCTGACAGATGTATTTTATCGTCACACCCAGGACAGGAAAGAGTTCGTAATTACTGATCTGATTTTAAAAATAATTATTTCTCATTTTGAATCTTATAGAGATGAGGATCCACAGGCTTATATATCAGTCAAATAATAAGTCTAAAACGAGGATCTGAATACAAAATGCAATTTGAAAAAAATATGTTTGCGGTGGCTCATTTACATAACAAGTTACAAAAACTATAAATATCTACGGTTTTTACCCATGAGGCATTTCAGTTCATACTACTTCCCGTGAGTCAGTAACACTAGACTACAATGTTAATGACGATGAACAGAGCAAACGATAGAACCTTGTTAATCCTGGGGAAATAAAATCCTCTTTAAATAATCTCTTCCACGTATTATCTCCCTTTGTTTCTTTGTCACTTTCCTTTCTTTCTTAAGAATTAAGAATGGAGTTGCAAAAGACAGAAATATATAAAACGCGCTCCCTTCTCGCACCGAAAGAAAAAAAAACAAACAAACACATTCACTATTATTCAACAGAGAATATATATATCACTAGTTTTCGTGCATGTTTTGCATTTAAAAGAAAAATACCAATCTTTTTAAAATATAATCAGCTACAATGAATAATCTTGGAGTGTAGATTGAGAGCTAACATTTACGTCTGTTTCCTTCATTTAATAGTCAACAAAGTTTAACAAAAGTACCTACAAAACAAAATGGCAGGATTATTTTTTTTCGTTTGCCATAGCTATTTCTGTTTACTTTCTCAGGATATTTTATTGGTTCAGAATATTTTTTAATATATAATTTTTATAAAACAGAAGCATATACACCTTGTGTAAATTAATTGAAACAAAACGAATAACTCCGTTATTATTTACTTATATTTCGTATTTTCCAATAAAACATAACCCAGTGCACATGTTCATACTTCGTATGTCAATTCCACGGAGTCGTTCCTTGCAGATTGACCCCAGATTCTCGATTGGTCAGTATATATTACTTTGATTCGCTTAGCAGTGTGTTCGTGCACCGTTAAAATTCCCATACATTTCATTGGAGTAAAGTTCATCGCAGACAATAGCCATAGGACAAGTAATCGACAGTCGAGTCAATAGTGTTAGGGCGTGATAAAAATCTGATGCAATAATTTTCAAATTCAAACAAATTTCATCATGCTTCACGAATAGAGATTCATACCACTGTAAATGACTGAGGAACAAATAGAAATCGATTACACCCTGTTATTCCAGTGGATCTAAAACTGACCGTATGTTGAAAGAAAGGAAACTAAAGCCTCATTTATACTTCTTTTTTTCTTGAGAATTGACAGCAAATGTATGGAATATTCATTTTATTAGACTATTTATTTACATAAACTAATTTATATGAAAAAGGTTATAAAAATGATGAACCAACTGCAATGACATATTTATTCTTCACCAGATTACAAAGAAATAACGACACAAACATTTTTTCTTCATAAGGTTTTAAAATAAGAATAAAAATGAAACAAATACAAAACTACGAATAACTCTAATATATAAAAAAGTTAAAAAAATAAATATATGTAAATACATATATGTAAATATATATGCAAATATATATATATATATATATATATATATATATATATATATATATATATATATATATATATATGTGTGTGTGTGTGTGAAAATATTGTAGAAAATAGGAAAGAAACTGGTTTGGTAAATAATCCAATGTTCCTTAGTATTTTTGTAATTATTTTTAAAAAGCGAAATTTTTTGGGAATCCAAAATCCCAAAAAATTTCGCTTGAAGATGGAACAGAGCCTACTTTAACTCAAGTTAATTCAAATATTATTTTGAAGTTTTCGGCTCTTGTTTTGAAACATGAGACCTCTTATGTAGCGTGTTGGAATCATATTTTTAAATAAATAATTATATATATATATATATATATACATATATATATATATATATATTGAACAATAAAAATTAAAATCCTCAGACACACTGGGTTGTAGATTAATATTCTTTCGTTTTTTTATTATTATTCCATTTAGATTCCTCGACTAGTTTCGACCAAAATGGCCATCATCGGGAGGAGAAATATTTCTGCTTGCTGCTAGCACTAAACTACAGAAATGAATGTCTTGATGGAGAAAATGAACTTTTGTCTGTAGTTTTCATTTGTTTTTTTTTTCTTTTTTTTTTTTTTATATATATTTTTTTTATATATATATATAAAATATTAGGCAGCATATAATTTACATACAAAGAAATAATCACCCATACAATCAATCAGAAATATTAATGCGATTAATGGTGACATCCGTCACTAGAAACATAATATATGCATTAAAATACTGTTAATCCATAGAGTGAAGTGATCCTCGTCGAAACCATTGATGTCTGTAGTTTTCAGTTTATTTGATGTTAAAATGCTAGTACTTACGAATAGTCCTCTATAGTCTTTGCACGTTCCGAAATTGTTAATAACCGTCATTAATAGAAGACATTCAAAAAACATCTTTCGGTCGACAAACAAGTATTTCGTCTTCAAGTTTTTGATTTTATAAGGAAAAAAACACATGCCTGATGATGAATAGAGGACTATTCGTAAGTACTAGCATTTTAACATCAAATAAATTGAAAACTACAGACATCATTGTAAAATATATAGTAAATTTGTATATATTTACATATGTGTAAATATATATAAATACATTTTCCGAGTGTGACGTCCATCGGTGTCGCTGCGCCAAATGTGACGTCTGCCTGGCCACGTCCGTCGTGCAAGCGTGTCCTGTGACGACCAACTGGCTTGGTATTGGTCGCGGCACCAAATGTGAAGTACTAACCTTTTGATGATTTGGATGGGAATCTGGTTAGATTCGGTATCAGCCTTGTCGTTCCCAGCTCGCATCCAACGTCTGGGTACTGAAGTAACTGTTTTAATTTCCAGTCCAAACTACCCACGTTGTGATTTGATCTTAGGTAGACGAAATCAATCAGTCGCCAGGCCGTAATGCAAGCCGAGTCCGGACGAGGGCAACACCGCACAAGTATATGTAAAAGAAAATAAAATAATAACTCGAAAAGTTCAAATGTGTTAAAAAATGGATAACAATATTTTATATATGGTTGCTGAATACAGGACTGCGTCTTTTCTCCCAAACCGCTAATATATGGATTGTGACACTTTGTGTTTGTTAGGCGAGTCTTAACATCTTAAGTTGTTTGTTCTTTAAGAAACTGGTTCTTGGTGTATCTTCGGGCGATATTCGTAAAACTTGTTTAAGACTCGCCTAACAAACACAAAGTGTCACGAATCCATATAGGAGGTTGGGAAGAAGACGCAGTCCTGTATTCAGCAAGCAGATATAAAATATTGTTATCCTTTATTTTAACACATTTGAACTTTTCCAGTTATTATTTTATTTTATTTTACATATATTTGTGCGGTGTTACCCTTGATCGAATCCGGCTGGCATTACGGCCCGGTGACTGATTGATTTTGTCTGCCTAAGATCAATTCACAACGTGGGTAGGTTGGACTGGGAATCCAAACAGTTACTTCGGTAACCAGACGTTGGAGGCGAGCTGGGAACGACAAGGCTGATACCGAATCTAACCAGATTCCCATCCGAATCACTAAAAGGTTAGAACCTCACATTTGGTGCCGCGACCAATACCAAGCCAGTTGGTTGTCACAGGACAGGATAGCACGACGGACGCGGCTAGGCAGACGTCACATTTGGCGCAGCGACACCGGGAGGACGTCACACCCGGGGCCTTCGCCAAACAAGTGGGTGTTCAATTGGACGTATTTGCATTCTGTTGCTAATTAACTGTTCTGATAAAATAATTTCGCTATCATAGCCAGCCCTGACAATAAACAGGTGTTTTTCCCAAATGACATGGAGGTGGTTCCACGGACATCTTGGTTTCGGTCAAGCTTGACCTAATTAATTTTTATCTCCCTGCACCCTGCGGAAGGCCGCGCGGGCATTTTGTTTTTTTCGGTCAGTGCGTCCTTAATTAATTTTTATCTCTTTAGAATTCTGTCTCGCAGTCTATTTGAACAGCCCGGAATTTTCACCATTGCCATGGGCATATTGGCTATATCTTATTCTCCGCCCTGTAACATAAATCAGATTACTTACTTTCTCGACAATGAAAAAATAAATTTTACCACTTTTCTTTGTTAGAAAAATAACATCGCTTAGTGTCTTGTTCGTGATGCCTTCTTATCACCTAAATTTAATTCTCGCCTTTTCTTTTTCATCTTTCTTTCTAGCAACCCTAAATGGTGTCACACAAGTATTTCTTTCATTTGATCTCCACACATTGAGTTTCAAATTGAATGTCGCTATATTCATATGGAGTTTTTGTTTTATAGCAATAGTATTTATATACTTTTAAATTTAATTTGTTACTACGGCTAAAATTTGCTGTGTTCGGGAATTTAAAATAATTCTATTGCTATAACAAAGTCTACATATCCAGAAAAATTAAAAAAAATCATCGTTGGTAATCGCTAACAGTTTATACAAAATCCCACGGATGGAAAGAAACTTTGGACAGTTATCGTATAAACTATGTCCTAAAAAGATATATCTTGTACGAATTTGAGAAAAATAAAATGATAAGGGCAATCTTCAACAATGAAACCTGTATAAAACAGGGATTGCTCCCCACATAAACAATATATATATAAATATAAAAGTGAACATAGAAGTCAACACTTAGAGGCGACAGTCTGTCTCATGCTATATGCAATCATCAGGCTATTTATCTCTCTCATTCTTTTCTTATGTATCCATTTAATTCTGTTCTCTACCTTGAGTGGTTCTTTGACCTCCTATTAGGCGATTAATTAAGAGAAAATATAATAGAGGCAAACATGGTTATCCACAGATTACTTTTTTATCATCTATTAATTATGATGATTTATTGTAAAAGATAGTGAATTTTTAATCATTTCATCCCAGGTAATTAAATGAAGCTACTAAGTTTCAATCTGTTATTGACTGTGAGAGAATATGGAAAGCAAGACTCCGGAAAAGAAATTCACAAGAGGGATGTGCCAGCATAGAACTTACGGTTACCACTAGACATCTCAAGTGGAAAATGAAGAAACCTTGCCACCATTCTATTGGCAGGCTTAAATTATGAAGTCATGTTACCAACGAGGAAATTTCACCTGAACAATTACCCTGAAAGTAATTATAGAAAAGAGACAGGGAAGCTACGTTACGGCGGTAGGAAAGTAACTGTTTTGTTTTTGTTTGGAGGGTTTATTGGATCATTGCTGAGATCATAACACTTGTTACCACCCCGAATCAGGGTGGACCTGGGAACAACAGCGATTAAGAGGTGGCTCCACCCTCCTCAAAACTTCTAAATTAGTGGTCTTGATCCCGGATATAGTTTATCGTCATACCCAGGACTATACTATTAAGGAGAGAGGAAATTAAAAGAATAATAATTAAAAAGATAATGACTGGTATTACATTTAAATCTTTGATTGGAAAGCGAGAAACCGGAATAGAATTCCACAAGCGAGAAGTGCGAGAGAAGAAACTGTTAGCATAGAACTTACTGTTATATGTAGCCATTTGCCGTTGAAGTTAGAATTCGACGCTGCAGTGCTCACGAGCCCGGTCAGCTCCTGTCGTTTGATTATAGCTTAGATGTGACAAGGCTGAATGAGTGGAGCTTCCAGTGAGGATCGAACTCACTATTCAATCGTAACTGATCTAGCGAGACAAGCTTGTATACCGTTACACAATGTCGAAGTGCCTCAGTTTAAATTCATATGGCACACAGTGAGGAAACTTTAGAAGGAAAGAAACAATTACGGAACTGTGACGTAATGTAATTCCTCCAATATGGCAGCGAATGTCATATGTACGAACATGAAGCCATTTCTCACACGCCAGCTTAAAGGCTTCATTTATTTGCCAAGTACATTTGCATGTTAATGAATGCGACTGACTGTGTTGCTGATTTGATATCCGTTTCATTAATGGCACTTTCTACGTAAGTCCAGTAAATTAATTAACGTAATTACAAACGTGGGGACATAAACATGTGTTAAATTTAAAATTCTGCATCAGGAAGATTCGGAAGTGATTCGCAGAGGTTAAGACAAGTTGAATATGTTTCACTTTATCGAACAATAAGAACCAATTTGAATCTGTAGACCTTTTATATTCCTTGTTAAAGTTACGTTTAATCTATTATAATAAACGCGAATGTCAGTGTGTCACTGTGTCGCACTTTTTCAACTTCATTTCTCGTGGCCGTAGCCCAAGGTTTTTCACCATTTCGCAATCAGGCCGACCTCCCGAGAAAATTAAAAACATTTCGGGGTGGATCCGGGCCCACGATCGTGAAATTTTGGATTCTCAAGTTTTCATCAATGCGATTGTTTTCGGCCATTTTTTACGTGATTATTTGCGAATTTTTTTTTTTTTTCTTGTATTATAAAAATGTTTATAACTTGGAAATGAATTTGGGAATAATCGAAATTGATTGTGAAATTCAGCGAATGTCACTCATGAAATAAAAATGCTAGTTTGTACGGAAAGTAAGGACCTACGTACATCAAATTATCTTTAAATTAAGTGGCGGCAGAAGAATTGTCGTTGGACTTTAAAAAGTAAGCTTAAATATTAATGCAGTAAATGCAGTGATCAAATTTGGGCTCAACTGTAGTTTATTGTCACCTATCGCAGCTACTTCTCACTCTTTTGATGAAGGCTCAATCAAGAGCTCTCCGCGGGGGCTAATTTAAATACCGATCGAATTGGGCGGCTTTTAAACTAGTTTAAAAAGTAAATAATTTACGTTTACTCTATATAATAAATGTGAATGTCAGTGTGTCACTATGTCGCACTTTTTCAACTATATTACTCGTGGCTGTAGCCCAAGGTGTTACACCATTTTGGAATCAGGCCGACATCCTGAGCAAATTAAATATATTTCGCGGTGGATCCGGGCCCACGATCATGAAATTTTGAATTCCCAAGAATTCATTATTGCGAATTTTCAAACACAAAATAAACTTAATTTAAAAATTATAATGTGAACTTTGAAGAAAGAGAAAAAAATATTATTTGATCTTGTCTAATGTTTAATGAACAAAATTTAGTTTGACATACCCTATTCTTCTTTTTTGTGCCGTGTCTCTTCAGGGTCTTGGCGATCACAGCTCTCTACAATTTCCTTTACTTTGTAGCTCTTAATAAATTTTGTCAATTGTTATCTCTCTTAAACCTTGTTTCGCTATCCATCTACCCAGGTTCGCTCGGCAGGTATTGCGTTTTTTACCTCTTTGTCTACAATCTGTCCTGTGAATATCAAATTTTCCAAACCCTCTTTCTTAGATATTTCAAATATCTCTTCCTGTCGTTTTTGTTCCCATCTTTTTCTAAGACTTCGTCGTTGCTCACATGTTTGGTTCATGATATGCTCAGCATCCTTCTGTAGAACCATGTTTCTGTGGCTTCAAGTTTATTCTTCCGGTGTGATGAGAGTGTCCCACAGTGCTTGTCAATTCAGTACTCCATTTTTGGTTCTAATGTGTCCTGCCAATATACCCTACAAGTATCAATTGAGACACTTTGACATTGGGTAATGATTAGCAAACATGCCATACAAGATCAAATTACGACTGAGTAGTAAGTTTGATCCTGCGTCATTCGGCTTTGTGACATATCTAAATTAGGCTTATGAAATAATTTTTCTGCAATTTGCGTTAAACCCACTTTAAACTGATCGTACGTCACACTCGGTTGCGACATAGGGACATTGAAAAATACCCATAAAAGTCAACTGGCTGTTTTGATGTTAAATAGAAGTGTTCTTTTAACTTCTGTTTTCTCTAAAACTTTGTCACATGCTCAGTCCATGGTATTCTTAGCATTCTACTGTCAAATAAACCACGTTTCTGCTATTTCAAGTCTCTTCTTCATCTGTGAATATTCACTCACATATAGAAATACCCTTTAAAATTATATAACAATGCATTCAGTCAGTCATACGTGATACACGCTTAGGTGATCATTTATCTTTCGATACATGATTGACAAGGCATACTTTTTTTTTCCCGCAGTAGTTTGCCATTTCTTTCTGCGGTAGACCAGTTACCATCCAAGGCTATAAAACCCGGTCTGTCCTGCTATTTAACCATAGCTGGGGGTGGGGAAAGAAGAGGATTCATACCTTTCCCAAGGGTATTAGCATGCCAATCAGTCAGTTATATGCCATGCGTGATACACGCTTAGGCGATCATTTATTTTTCGATACATGACTAACGAGGCAGATTTTTTCAGGCAATAGTTTGCCATTTCTTTCTGCGTTAGATCAGTTGCCATCCAAGGCTATAAAAGCCAGTCTGTCCTGCTATCTACCCATAGCTGGGGGGAGAAGAGGATTCATACCTTTCCGAAGAGTATTAACACATCAGTCAGTGAGTTATGTACCATGAGTGATACACCCTTAGGCGATCATTAATTTTTCGATACATGCCTGACGAAGCAGATTTTTTTCCTGCAGTATTTTGCCATTTCTTTCTGCGGTAAACAATTGCAATCGAAGGCTCTAAAACCCGGTCTGTCCTGCAATTTACCCATAGCTGGGTCAGAAGAAGAGCATGCATACCTTTCCCAAGCACGTCAGTCAGTGAGTTATGTGTCATGCATGATACAGGCTTAGGCGATTATGTATCTTTCGATACATGGCTGACGAGGCAGATTTTTTCCCCGCAGTAGGTTGCATTTCTTTCTGAAGTAGACCAGTTGCCATCCAAAGCTATAGAACCCGATCTGTCCTGCTATTTACCCATAGCTGGGGGGGATGAGAGGATTCATATCTTTCCCAAGGATATTAGCACATAAGTGAATGTAATGAATTCGACTGGCATTTATCTATCAATCTAGTTTTCTATCGGCTTTGATAAATTCATCACGCCCATGAGCCCCTAAAGCCCAAAACGGTCTAGGGAGCACCACACGTACTGCAGTAGTAGTAGTAGTGGTGGTAGTGTTTCCCGTGCAAGATAGCCTGACGAATGCCAGCCATCTCCAAGCTGGTTTGAAATCGGAGTTTCCTTCTCCTAGACTAGTCGCCTACCAAGACCTACGGGAAATGTCTGTCCTGCTATTCATCCATATTTAGGGATATATATATATATATATATATATATATATATATATATATATATATATATATATATATATTTCAGGACTGAAATGTCACTTGCGACTCACACACAAGTTTAAATAAACAAAGTTGTCGTAACCTCATACGTCGAAACCGACGGGAGAGTCCATCATATATATATATATATATATATATATATATATATATATATATGTATGTATGTATGTATGTATTTTCTAAATATTAATGATTTTCTTTACTCATTTTTCTCATTATTGTAAAAACATATCTATCTATCTATCTATCTATGCAATTAATACACCTTAACCTCATCAAAGAACCACATAAATGCTTCCGAAGAGATGCAAGAATAAATTCGAATTTACCAAATATGCGTATTTCCTATTATTTAGCGTTTCATTTTCTTACAAATGATTTTAGATGGCTTGGTAATATATTTTCTATCAATCGGATTCAACACTTTAAATATTTCCATTTAAAGCTGCCCTATAATGTCTGAATGGTACTGCTGTTAATAGAATTATCTGTCGAGTTTTCAAATTAAACTTCGTCGTCAATCGATGCCGAGGCGAACGGATATAATTGTTAGATCCTTTGAGAATATCAAGTGACACTTAAGTGACGTGTAGTTGAAAGATTACTCTCTCGAAATTCTCCCAATTAAAACGAAGGTGAAAATGAATCGCTCTAAAGCTACCATTGATATTTATTCGAATTTTACGCTTAATACATTCTGATAGATTATTGACTTAGTCTAGCGCAAGTAATAATGGTTAAACTCATTATCAATGGCTTGCGAAACAAGATTATTGATCAACAGTATACAACACAGCTTCTTAATCAGATGTTCGCCACCCTTTAGAGAATTCCTTGAATTTATTGAATTACAATACCCGGGCATTATATTGAAATTTTGTTTATTGAAGTCTGCTTCAGTTTATTTATTTAATTATTAGATATGAATTAAAACAAATTACTATTCAGGTTTTAAAAAATCCTCATATTCTATGGCTGTCAAATTTGAAAAACTGCTCTATAAATATAATGCATGTTAATGTATATATATTATTATGGTAAAGAAGGAAGAATTTCAAAAAATATATGCATACTATTTGCAATGCACCTTTTGAGTCGGACACTCTTGGAAAAGGTTGGATAACATTTCGACATATGGAGAAAAGGGTGCACTGGTCAAAAAAAAAAAAAAAAAAAAGGTTGAGTATCACTGCTTTAAGATTATTAGGTTGGTGCAAAAATAATGACGTAATCATGTCGTTTTTTGACGTATTTTTTAACGTCAAAAAACGACATTGTTACGTCATTATTTTTGCACCAACCTAATAGCTGAAACTATCCAAATTTTCTATATATCCGATCAGTTTCGGCTATTCTACTAGCCGTTATCAAGGATGAATTGTATTTATTTATTTTTTAAATTGAATATATAGATATATATGCATATCTATCTATCTATCTATCTATCTATCTATCTCTACACACGCACACACACACACATATATATATATATATATATATATATATATATATTATACAATATCTATTATATTTATGTATGTATATATTATATCAAATTTTATGCCCAGAAAAATACTTGTTTACTGAAGTATGTGTCAGTTTATTTATTTAATAATTAGCTATGAATTAAAACAAATTGCTGTAAAGGTATTATCAATGGGTTGCGAAAAAAGATTATTGATCATCAGTTTACAACGGGGCTTCCTAACCCGGGGTTCCAACACCGTGGAGTATTTCTATATTTCAGGTGTAGCGGGGTGCGAAGGAAGGGTTATTTTATTTTTTTCACAAGTTTCTCATTGACTGTTATATTCATCAGAATAAAATCGATTTAAATACCCAGACCTATCACCGAATATTTTATTTATTGAATTCCAATACCCTGGCATTCTATTAAAATATTATTTATTGAAGTCTGTTCAGTTTATTTATTTAATAATTAAATATGAATTAAAACAGATTACTGTACATGTATTCAGTATTTAAGATCCATCAACATATTCTATTGCTGTTCAATTTGTAAGCCTATGAAAATAATTCTTTGCAAATGTTTACAGAATGAACTAATATGGAAAAGAAGGAAGTATTTCAATTATAGATGCATATTATTTGGAATGGCCCTTTAGAGAACGGGCAATCTTGCATGTGAGGGGGATGTTATTCTGACTGATGGCGAAAAGGGTGCACCCGGCAAAAAGAAATTCCAGACCACTGGTATACCAGAGGCGAAGACAATTATTATTATTATTATTATTATTATTATTATTATTATTATTATTATTGTTATTATTATTATTTCATTTGATTTCTGGTATGTACACATTTCTTTCTGGGTCCGGACCAGAGACCTAAGTTCAGAAATTGCAACATGACATTTTCCACTGAGCAAAAAGTTTGAAAAAGATACGACGATAAACTACATCGAACAGCAGGGTCCCTAATCAGGAGGTTTTGAGGAGCGTGGAACCACCATTTAATTGCTGGTGTTCTCAGGTGGTAGCACCTGTTAGGGTCACAGCTATGGGGAAATAGTTAACCCCCAAACCGGGGTCAAAACACTATGAAAATGTAAAAATAGTTTTTAATACCAGCAGTACATCTTTGTAAAAAATTATTGCCAGCACTGAATTTTTGAAGAAAAAATTATTACCAGGAAAACATTTTTTAAAAAGCATATTACCAGCAATACATTAAAAAATATATATTACCAGCAATACATTTTTGAATAAAAAATATTACCAGCAATATATTTTTGAAGGAAAATATAACAAGCAATATATTTTTGAAGAAAAAATATTACCAGCAATAAAAAAATCTTGTTGGCATTAAATAATCCATTGAGACTGATATGACGTAAAATAAAACAACCCAAAAGAAATCACTTTATTTAATTTAGTAGGTAGAATGTTCTCGTTCAACTGGCAATTCAAATTTCGTATTGCTCAGTTATTCTTCGCCCACGCTCCCTCTGAGTCCAATTACACGCTGCCCGGTTCAGGGATCTAATCATTTATTATTGATTCACAAACAACGTTGTAATACAGAAGCTATTGTCCCGTGGAAAAATCCAGATGGGAGAACATGGAGGCATAAATCACTTCACTCACCGAGTCTTCTCTTTTTCTACAGCTGTTGTTATATATATATATATATATATATATATATATATATATATATATATATAAATACACACACACACACATTGTTGTTTTATATATATATATATATATATATATATATATATATATATATATATATATATATATATATAATTTTCCAAGAGGATAGAATCCAGGACAGAGTATAAAAATGTATATATGAGGATGTAATGTATGAAGCAACAGTCTTCCCCGAAGAAAATATCCACCAGAAAAAATATATATATATAGGTATATCCGTTGGTGATTGGAAGTATCGTCTATAGAACCATAGACGCTCTTTTAAAAATCAAACTTCCTTATCCAAACTCTACTGGAATATGGTGGATAAGGAACTAAACCCGCATTTGAATGGAGATTCTTATCAAAAGCGAGAAACCCTATTTAAATTTAAATTTAAATGCAATGATTTTATGATAAATAAAAGTGGTCTGTTTTTATTTAAATTATTTGCTCTGGATTTACATTGAGCTATCTGGATTTTATCCCCCTTGGGTTTACCCTTACGGATTACCTAATTTTTCATAACCTATATATATATATATATATACTTATATGTGTACACGCGTTTATGTATGTATGTGCGTGTAAATATAAATATGTTGTTGCGTATGTGTGTATATACGTATGTGTTTGTGAGCATAGAAATAGTAAGTCCTTGCTTGATTAAATATTCGTTAATTTTTATATGTTTATATTAAATTTGTAACCTGTAGGTGATATTACTTTTGTCAAATATATATATATATATATATATATATATATATATATATATATATATATATATACGTGTGTGTGTCGGTGTGTGTGTGTGTGTGTGTGTGTCGGTGTGTGTCTACTTTATGGAATCGATTCCAAAAGAGATACTGGCACGATCACTACAATCTTAAACTTTTCAATTTAGGGTCAATCCTTATCTTCCCCAGATATCTCCATAAACTCTGCTTCTTACTCTGTAACCCTCAACCCCAGTAGTCCTTATCCAGAAACAAACTCATTGTAATATATATATATATATATATATATTAGCCGATCAATATATTTTTTTTCAGTCTAAGTTTAATGCCGGATGTTTTTATGTTTTTATTGATCTTTTATCTTTCAGACTGACGATCGTCTTCGTTAAGCAGCATTGTAACCGTTTAGAAATCTGTAAGCTTTTTCCCTTCCGCCGTTCCATGATAACTCGTGGGGGTATAGGCCCATTTGAAAAGGACACTCTTATCATGACCCCTGTACCCTGCCCCAAGCAGTAGAAGAAACATTCTTCTTCCGCCATCATTTATCACGACTCTCAAAATTACTTTTCTCCTGGTAATTATCTTGCAACCCATTTATCACTTGTCATAGACACATGTGTCAAGCTATTAACGTTCCTCACTGTTTATCTCTTCTCAGCTTTTGATATATATATCTAATTATATTAGCCTGTTTATATCGATATATCCATTACTCTCTGTTCATTACCAAATCTATATCTCAGTTTGTTCATCTCAGTCTATTTCAATGTATCCCTATCTTTCGCAATGTGCTCATCTATCTATCTATCTATCTATCTATCTATTTTAATTATGTAACTATCTATTTCTGTCCATTATTTACACATAGTGACTTACATATATACTTTAATACACACTCACACGATGGACATAACGAACTCATACCAGGGGGACGTTTTAAGGTTCAGTCGAAACTCTCATGTATGCGAGTTCTTGATTGGCTACAAATCCGTTCCGATGTGGGTTCGATTGTCTGTTACGTCAGCGGAAGATATAAAGCTCTTGGTTTCATTTAGCCGGCTGGACGTGGAAAGACAGCGGGGAATCATATGTCTGTCTTCTGATACCATATGCCACACCTTTTCGAAAGCAAAACCTGTATCGTACCATAACATAAAAAATAAAAAAAAATCTTCCCAAAATGCAGAGGTTCTGTATAGTGAATATTTTTTTCTTAATTGAATAAGTGTTTATGCTTGATTTACGTTTGAAATTTTCTTATTCTTTTCTTAGATTTAATAATAATGTCCATTAAAATAAATCATTAGATTTTCTCATTATCAATGATTTTTCTTTCTTTCTATCTATCTATCTATCTATATCTTTTCATATCTATCTATCTATCTATCTATCTATCTATCTATCTATCAGCCTGTTCTTATCTATCTATCTCAATCTTTTCATATTTATCTCGCTCAGTCTGTTCATATCTATCTATCTATCTATCTATTTCAGTTTGATCATTGTCTGTCAATATATCTATCGTTTCACGCTAATAATTTTCTTTCTTTCTATCTCTCTCTATATATATATATATATATATATCACTTTCAATTTGATCATTGTGTATTTGTCAATCTATCTATCACTTTCACCCTGATAAATTTCTGTCTGTCTATCTATCTATCTATCTATCTCAGTTTGATCATTGTCTCTCTCCATGTTTATCTATATATCGCTTTCATTATGACCATTATCTATCTATCTATCTATCTATCTATGTCTTTCAGTTTCATCATTATCTGTCTGCCTATTCATCTCTCTACTGTTTATATGAATGTTTCGTCCAAATCCATGCAGAAATTGTCCATAATCATTTTTGTCGGCCTTTTTCCGAGCGATTCTTCTCTGGTCAACCATAGGAAATAAAATCCCCAGATTACTTTTACGGAAAATTTATGATACAGTGAAAGTGATGTACTGAGTAAAGAGAAGAACCATCTTTTGAAAATTTCGGTACGCTCTTGAAGTTAACCCTACTCGCCTTTGAATTTTACATACATACATATATACATACACACACACATATATATATATATATATATATATATATATATATATATATATATATATATATATATATATGTGTGTGTGTGTATTTGTGTCTGTGTGTGTGTGTGTGTGACACACGTCAGGCGGCCTGACGATTGCGTTTAGCATGAAACAGCCTGTAATCACTGAGTGTTGACTTCAATGTTCACTTTTATATTTATATACGCTCTATATCTGATATTGAGCACCTTATCCCGTAAATGTAGTACACCTTAAAACTATATTTCTTCATATATATATATGTATATATGTATATATATATAATAACTGGTCCAAGTGCAACTTTCGGATAATAAGTGCGACATTACTGTAATTATTGAACAATATAGTTCATGCCACTTTGGCGGAAAATTTACCAGTAAAAAAGAATTCTCTCATCACTACATTTGTAAATAAACGCAGAGCCTTAAAATTTAAATTCAAACTCAGCGTTGCGACTGCACGTTCCAAAACAATAACACATTTCTCATAGGATTTTTCGGATTACAACCTTGTTTTCGTTGTCCACTTATTACTGAGATTAAAAACAAGAACACAATCTATTTCATACCTGAGGATGGCTGTAGGAACAGACGAAAGCTTGTAAAAATAAAAAAGACCTAATGCAACTGAAATTTATAAAACAGGATCTTTTCATTCATAAACAGGTTCGGGGTTTTTGTATATTATTTGAATTGTTCGCGAAGATGGATTTCTCGCCATTTAAATCATTAACCTTTGTATTTGTTTTATGTATGAATAATTCATGAATATATATATATATATATATATATATATATATATATATATATATATATACTTCCTTACATATTTTTTTAATATATATGTAAGGGAGAGATTGTAATTGTTCTAACGAGAAAAATATTTTAAAGAGAGAAGACGTCGCAAATATTTAGGTTAATGATATGTATTTTTTATATATTATATTTTATTTTCTGTATGTGTTTCCTGTCTAGTGACCTTCATCAGACGATGAAAATTTATACCCACAAATGATATATAGGTTCTCTGTTTCTTATGTTGTATCATTTAACCAGGGTTTAGTAGTGATCCTAAATCATTTTAAACTGGTGGAAGAGATCCCCTTTGCTTAAGCGATAAGAAAACCATTAGGATTCGAGAATTTAAAATTTCAGCCACTTTGTATTTATTTTAGTTAATGCAGAACACCGTGAAGAAATTAAATCATCAATTTCTTTTTGTAAAACAGAAAAACGATTTACATAATTCTGTTGTAAAATAAATAATGCAATAAAAATATGATATTATTTACTTAGAAAAGCTGTTAATTGCTTTCATGCATAAAATATATTAAGGTCACTATTTTCTTCAGGAAAAAAAAAACTTGTGTGAATATTGAATAGTTTTCTTTTTAAACTTCTATTTAGACATTATCACAAAATAAGAGTGAGAACTATAGTAAATTTAATGTCAACTTTTCAAAATCAAAGTAAAACTTTAGATTCAGGAGAATATTTTCCTAAATTTTTAAGATTACTGGGTGCATATCATTTTCACGTCATTTTATTAAATTATGTTTTAGGGGTAAAGTATTTGTAGAAAAACAGTAAACTTGCAATCATTTTGTCAACATGGCAGTATAGTTACTATCGGGTTAAAAAAAAACAGCGACTATCAGGTAAAAAAATTGCATTTCTGAGATATTTTACACTAACATAATACCATATGTTTAAGATTTATTTTACTTTAAATTAGCTAATAATTCCCAAATGACAAATTCAGAAAAGTATATTTTTTATTTTTAATAGATTTCATAATATAGAGATTTACATTGAAATCAAAAAGGACTAAAATGTGCGCTAAGCAGCCATTTTATCAAATAAAATTTAAAATCGCCTTCCAGCCAATTTAAATTCGTTTTGAATTAGGTTTTGTAATACAGCAAAATATTTGTGTTATTGAAAATATTAAATTTATTCTATTAGCAGGATATTAAAACTAAAATAAAAGCATCAAGGAAGATTTTTCATGATAAAAAAAGTCACTTGAAAACTGAGGTATCGTTTCTTTCTTTAGTTTTTGGACGTAGTTTATATATATATATATATATATATATATATATATATATATATATATATATATATATATATATATGTGTGTGTGTGAAGTGTGTGTATATAAATATATATATATATAATTATTTATATAGTATATGCGCGGTACTTATTAGAAAGCGCTCAATATTAGGGATAGAGCTAACATATTTGGTTGGATAGATGTGAGTTTGTGACGCTGGGTTGCACGCTTTTGCGATCGTCTGACCATATATATATATTTAATGTATGCACTATGGAATAGTGTGTATTTAAGTAGAAAAGTGGATGCTGAGGTCAACACAAATCGGCGACAGTCTGTTTTATTTTAAATGCAGTCGGCATCCCTGATAATTTCATTTAAAAATCAGACTTTTGGCACATGGTATTGGCATCAATGCTCACTTTATGCCTGTATATATATATATATATCAAGTATATATATATATATATATATATATATATATATATATATATATCAAATATATGGCGCAAGATCATAACATTCATCGAGTGATTTGTAGGTTAATGCACTTTTAAAATTTTGTTAGCTAAGTGATTTCGCCATTTTATATCATTAACTTTACTAATGTACTTTTCATATGACTGATTCATTGTATAATCAAAAGAAGGTAAGTAATAAACGAAACTAACTTAGGACAGGAGCAGCACATATAAGATTCGCCAGTGGCGCGTAGAAGAAGTGGTCAACTGCTAGAAGTGAGTCAAGTGAATTCCACAATGAATCTCCAAATTCAGGATATCTACCAACGGCCCCAAGCGGTCAGATGTGGTACAAAGCCGAATTAAATGTGGGGTATCCGAGCCGGTATGTTCGCCAAATATTTCCCCGGAGACATCGTATAAAATGGGGTCGAGTAGCTGTTTCCCGAGACTAACGTCCGCCCTTCAACATAGTATTGTCTGGGTATCCTCACTGCCCTGAAGCAGAGAGTTTGACCAGCACAACTGTAGACGAATCTCCAACTTCAGCATATCTACCAAACGCCCCACGCAAGCAGACCTCGCACGACGCCGAATTTAATGTAGGGTGTCTGTGCTGTACTCTCTGCAGGAGAAAGAAAAATTGATGAACAGTGGGGTCAAAAGTGCAGTATGTCGCTCGCCGGCAGGCCAGATTTTCTTTTTTTTCTTCTTTGGTCGCTCCAAGGAAATGGATTGCGTGGCGCCCTTTCTCAGCCGTTACACTGGACAGTTGTGAAACAGACACCAAACTCAGCCGTGCCTACTTCGACTTCCTCTTTGTCCGTCTGTCAGTCTGTACGTCTGTACGTCCAGCTCTATTGCACGCTGTCCGCCGAATGACTTCGGTTCTGTCGTGCTCCTGATACCCCACTTATATGCTATTCCAACACGGCCAAAATTTGCATGTGTGCAAATATCGTCTCGTTTTGGACGAGATAGGCGCCCATTAATTGCGTCTTCAATAGCGGCCATATTTCTTTTTGTCATTATTTTGCAGGCGAGACACGTTCAAGTTCGTTTCGAATCCGGAGGTAAGTCAATTCTTTCTCACACCCCATCGTGATCTCGTGATCATAAAGGTGGCAGCCCGGCGACTGGCGTTTTCGACGGGTGCTTCTTCCCAAAAGCAAGGATGGGTGTCTCCGCTCTTGCTCTCTATTCGGGTGGATTGTCGGAGGGGACTCTGTTTTACACCCTCTTCGGGTGGATTGACGCACTCTGCACTTTCCTCGTCAAGCAGCAAACTTTCTGCTCATCTCTCAGATGTGTCATCGGAATCTTCCTTGTACTCGCTGGAACTGTTGCGCGGGCGCAGATCCTTAACGTGGCGGAGTATTCCGTCCACTAGAAATGATTGCGGGCTGATCATTTTCCTCACCCGACCCCTGTTGAACTTGGTGGTATACAGACTCATTAGCGTCGTGAACCACACGCGATCTCCGACCTGGTAAGAGCCGTGCCGGGATCTAACGACATCATCGGAGCGTCAACTCCTTTCACCCTCAGTTCGTATTGGTGGATTCTGTTGGCGGGCGCAGTCTGGGTTGATGTATTGTCATTTGGTGTGACATTGTAAAAGTAGACGGTTTCCTGGACGGAACAGCGCATCCTGGCCGCGATTCGTTTTACTGTGCGGTGGCATCGCGTAAATATTTAGGTTAATAATATGTATTTTTTATATATTATATTTTATTTTCTGTATGTTTTTCCTGTCTAGTGACCTTCATTAGACGATGAAAGTTTATACCCAAAAATGATTTATAGGTTCTCTTTGTTTCTTATGTTGTCTCTTTTAACCAGGTGATCCTCTTTGAGAGTTCTGAGGTGATAGTTTTCTTTTTATCATCACTTAAACTTCTTTTACAGCACATCTTTTTACTAAATTCTTACACTTTTCCAATAATTTGGCACTCTCAAATCACCGTGCTGATAACAAATATGGCGAGATCAGTACGAAAGTTTCAGTGATTGCGCAGGTCTGTGTTGCCAACATTGTGTGAAAATTTTGTGTGAATTGATTGGACGGTTTTTGAAATATTAGAAAAAAGTTATCTAGATATTAATTTGGCACGCAGTATATATATGCATGTATGTATGTATAGATAGATAGATAAATAGATACTGGAAATGTGTTGCGTGAGCACTTGCTTTTGTCGAGTGTAGTATATGTAAACCATCTGCATGCTCATCATTACAACTAGAAGTATGTCAATTACACTAACATTAATCATCGTCCCGCCGATAACATCTGTGTTATTTTCAACAAGTTTTCCTTCCCTCACTTTAACTTATAAACAAAATATACGTTGAATATACATACATATATATATATATATATATATATATATATATATATATATATATATATATAGATAGATAGATAGATAAATAGAGGGAAAGAGATAGAGGATGAGTTTGAGTTGTTATTTATTTATTTTATTAAACAGCGACGTGTACAGATTCCTTCTTGAGGGCACCAAAAAACGATTCAAAGAATGCCTGAAAAATCCTTTGGTGTCTGTCACATCAACCATTGCCATTAATCAACCCTTGCTGAGAACCGTGTCGTCTGGCATCTCGCCACCAACCATGCTGTCTCCTTTGAAAATACCTACAGGGCCGCCCTAAGGGACACGAGGCAGTGGAGGAAGTACTGCAATGCTATGCCATCGAGCCCAGGCGGACTTTCAACTATTGCGACCATGTATGCCTGTCCTGCATTGGACTTACCAGTCACAAATGCGCAAGCGATATGTACAGACACCCTTTTGATATTAGTTTTACGCTGCCAAGCCATGATTAAACAGCAAAATTAATAATAATCGCTATACCTCGAGAAGCCATACTAAAGAAAAATCGTGTCCCAGAGAGCAATCGAACTTGCATTCCTTTTTTCTTCCATCAGGGAATTAATCTTCTGAGCAAGCTAACCAAACTTTTGATAAAATATATAAGTACAACCTAAGTCAGAGTAAACGAATAAAAAATGAAACTACAAAAGAAAAAGTAAGTGACGAAGTGACAGTTGGAAGATTGTACTGCGCCAATTTACAAAAAGCGAACTTATCTGCAATACGTTCTCAGTTAAACGAAATCTACAGTATTCGCCTAATCATTTTCTCAGTTTTTTTTTTATACATTTACTTCCAGTTGATATGCAACACTTCATCTCTAACTGAGAAACAATGTTGCTCTATACGTTCCAAAGATAAGAAATTCTTTCGTTAATTAACTTGTAACTTAACCCGCCATTTTTCTCAAGACGCTTTTACTTATTGGATTAAAACTCTTTTGACACAAACCAACTTTCGCTGATTACACAGCATTAAGACAAATGCGTCATATATCATTTCACTTTATCTTACCGGACAGACTGTATCTTATCTCTGACAGCCATCTCTAAGATCAAAACTCATACCAGATCTCGTATAGTTAACATCTCACCCTCACTATCGTCGATATCTCATCCGACGTTCAAGTGGCGCGTCGTCACTCTATCCCCACCGCTTGAGAAACCACTGACCAAAATCAATTTTTCTTTAGCTGTCGACGGCCTCCTGTATAAATACTTTTGCCAATAGCCGACATGGCCGACCTTATAACCCGGATGATAACTTGTTTAGAAACTTTCGACGGAACCTGATTCGCTTATTATATATATATAATAAATCTATTCTATCAGTGATACTTGAATTAATTTCCGGGCACTGTTATCCCTTTTTCCTGAGTTCGAATATATTTCGAAAGTAAATCCATTAGCAATTCCTATACATGCAACAGATTAAGCGGTAGCTATTTTAAAATGTTCGTGAGATCAGTCCCAGTTGGTGCCAAAAATTTGCATTAGATTTTAATACATAAAACATTAAATTATATATATATATATATATATATATATATATTATTTAAAAAAATATGATTCCTTCGCTACATAAGGGTTCTCATGTTTCAAAATCAAGAACTGAAAACCTCAATATAATTATTAAAATTAAATTGAGTTAAAGTATCAAGCCCTGTTTCATCCTCAAGTGAAAATTTAGGAATAACCAATCTTGAAATTTACGCATCTTTATCAGTATGTTCATTCGCAAAATTAATTACTATGGAAACGGCTGGGGCGACCATTTTAGTAAGGTGCCTGAGAGATAATTATTATCCACATATCAGTCACTTTTGGAAAGAGGTCAAGCCGAGGTAGGGTGGGTGTATCAATTTCAACACGAATGATGGGATTCATTCGCGCACATCGTCTGGTCAGTCATAGTGAAATATAGCTTTTGGCACCATAACATGTCGTTAAGTGTCTAGAGAATTTTGTTGTATTTTATTTATTTATTTATCCTTATTATTTTTGTTATGGTCCGGTTCCTTGTACCACGTTGATAGTCCAAAGTAGAACCAATAAAGTAGAACTCGAACACGTATATGGAATAACACAGATATATTACAAACAGGAATATATATTGAGAAGTAGAAAAGTGTCAGTACGAACAATCAGGTTAGTAGTAATTGTCTGAACGCGACTCTGTTTCGGACTGCCTCTGACTCGACTGACTCCTGGCGGGCTTCTGACGGACCTCACTCTAGACTTCAGACTGAATAGTATTTAGTCACCCCACCCACGAGGGTATCATGCGGAAAAAGGTCGGTTTAACGTGGGATCTCCGAACCAATGGGCTCAGCAAAAAATATGCCCTTTGAACCCGTATAAACGGGTCCGAGTCGGTTCAACCTCCTCGAAAGAGACCCCGCCCTTCGGCGTAGCCTCGTTAGAGTTCCTCCCCGCTCGAAGGCAGAGAGTTCAACCGATCAGCCGGTCAGCCGGTCCTCCGACTTCAGACGGAACAGTATTCAGTCACCCACCCAACGATGGCATCATTTGGCAGAAGGCCAGTTTAACGTGGGATCTCCGAGCCCGTGTGTTCAGCCAAAAATATGAATTTCCATGTGCAGAATGAAAGGAAGCTAAGTGATTAGTAACAGTGAGAGAGAGAGAGAGAGAGAGAGAGAGAGAGAGAGAGAGAGAGAGATATAAGAGGAAAAAAGGCCAAGAAAAGAAAATAAAGGTAAAAAAGGGGAGGGAGGTGAGATAAACAAAGAAGGGCAAATTCAACCAATAGAATTCCGTCTAATCATAGAATTCCAATTTAAATAGTGACATCGTGTGCTAGGTTACTGTTTACTATTTACATTATTCGGACTATTGTCCTCATCTTTGTGGCCATATTGATTATAACGTTTCGGCCCTTCAGTATCTGTCTATATTTCACAGATGAGGTATTATGTACTCTATTTAAATTATTCGGACTTTTGTCCTCATCTTGCTCGCCATATTTATTACAACGTTTCGGCCGCCGTACGCTCCGGGGTAGACTGTTCTAGTTCCACGTGCCATGTTTAATGGATGTCAGTTATCACTTATCTCCTGTTAATTCCCTATTCCACTGCCTTATCCGGGTATTCAACTCACTGTTCCATGTGTCCTCAAGTGGATAAAGTCATTGGTTAGATCCAGTGACAATACCATGGCGTTCTATACTCCAGGCCAAGTCATGAGGCAACTGAGAGCCAAAACTGGAGGCCTATTGAAAAATGTAGGATTTTCAGAAATTTTAGAAGAAAATGAAGTCAACCACTTTATGAAATACTTAGAATAACATTTTTATTCACACCTGAGGATAATAGGATGTGTTGAAAGATAAATAAATGAAAATATGTATTTTTGCTATGAACACTGATAATTATTAAACAGCACAAAGGGGTAATTATGATTTCTGGTAAAAGATATATTGAATCAGAAATTTATATTATTTACAAGTGTCACTGAATCATTTATTCAATCTATTCCCTGTGAGTGAATAAAGACTTTGGTTTAAATTTACATTACAGTTACTGGGTTTGACAAACAGAACCCAAGAAGGCTGGAAGACATCAGCCGAAGTGTGTATATAACAATCAATCATCACAGAAATATAGAGAAATAAAACAAAATCATTCAAGGAAAGTTTCAAAACTTTTAGAGCTGGTTCTTTTTTCTGATCTAGGTGTGCCATGTTTTCAAAGATTTTTCAAAACTATATTTGCAAAAATAGAAGCATGCTTTTTCTCCATGTTGAAAAAATGAAACTCAGAAATAAGCATAAAAATGTTACTTAATGATTTATAGCAAAACTTTTCCTTTATTGTATGGAAAAGGATGAAACAAAAAAATAACCATTGACAAGTGTGGTCAGAAGGAACTTTTAGTTTTCCACGGTCAATTAAATTGGTATTTTTTCCATACTTTTCATGGGTTTCACATTCACTGGGTTGATTATCATTTCTTGTAATATATCCAGCTACGTACACAAGAGCCATTTTTATTTCATTGGAAAAAGATAGTTCTAAATTTTCCAGATTGTCAAATATTTCTGAACCTTCCTCACAAAGTTTATAATCACAAGATGTACATTGGTGACCTGGATTAACATCAAATTCATCAATATTTACATTTTGATTTAAAAGTAAAGATGTCTGCTTAATATGCAGCTTTTCAATACATTGTTGAACATTTATAAAATAGGTGCCACCTGATCCTTGGCGAAATTTACCAAATTCTTTTTCTAATGAATCAGTTTTAAATTGCCCAAGTAATACATATTTATGACTTGTAGCTAAAAGGTGTCGACATAGACTAACAATTCCATTGCAACTATGATGCATGGCAGTAGCAGTGTTTTGGGATAATTGTTATTTACGATTACATTGACTGCCAGCCATATTAACAGCCATTTTACCAAATTCAATGATAAAATCAAGTCGGGTGTCATTTGGAGATTTGATTTCAGCTTGTAGAGGATCATTATGTAATTTATCAATTTGAAGGCATTTAACATTTAAAATTTTCCACCATGTCAAAACCTTTTTTATGAAGAGGGCAGTATCATTCTTACCTGCACTTATTTCAGACTGAGTGAGAAGTACATTATATGTTTTTTCAGAAAACACTCTGAGGCAAGTAGAAACCCGTTGTCTTTCTATTGGCTTTGGAGCAATGGAAATTTCATTTAAATCTGAAAGTTTGACTAGTCTTTCAGATTCAAAACGATATAACTGTTTAAGTCCATTTTGCAACTCGACTTATTCCATCATCATCAAAGATTAGTTCTCCTGTTTTTTCTGTCAGCCACAAATTGCGAATATTTTTCAACAGATGAACATAATCAAAAAGCAAATCTTTATCTTCAGTTAACCAAGGTTTTTCAGGAAGTGTAGGATATAATTTTAAAAAAAGCTTGATTTACGCGGTTGCTATCACATATAATAGCCTTTACATCAGCTGGTACAGATGTGATGGCTTGGACTGTTAACTCAATTTGTTCAAATAAAAAGGCGGATGTTAGTTTTGAAATTGTAATCAATTTTGTAAGATAATTTGGACCCCCATTGAGACATATCAACATTATACCAAGTACTGTTTGAGCAAGTACAGATGGATTGTCAACTGATTTACCAAATAGTTGTTTGCCATGATATAGCAACATCTTTTTGATATATACTTCATCATGGAGAATTATGCACCCTTTTTGACTGGTATTAAGAGCATTAAATATAGATAACAAAAAAGATTTTTCATTAAGTTTTGAAACTTTTGACGTCATCCTTCATAATGTTGCTAATAAGGGTAATTGAAAATCATATTTTAATTCATTATACAATGTCCGTGATCTTGCATAGTACCCAAAAGCATGCACAACTATATCTGAGCTGTATTTTATTTCAACCATTTTGGGAGCCATTGCTAAAAATTGTTGACTCAGGATATTTTTTTGTGATCAAAAGCCATAGAATTTAAATATCGGATGATTTTTCCAGTTTTGACCAAGTATCAACTGTATTTATATGATTTTTGGAAAGGCTGCTAATATAACACTTAACTCCATAAAGAGAGGAATACCATCAATAGATTTTGATAATTGAACAGTTAAAATATTTTCAACCAAAAATGCTACAACTGGACATATAAAGTCTTTTTTGTTAAGCAGACTTTCTTTCAAATTTGTATAATTTTATCTAATTCTAAAAAAGCATTAAGTTCATCAGCAATTTGATTTCTATCAGTACAGGAGGTTTTTTTATATTCCTTTGAACAGCTGAGGGTGTTGGTATTTGACGACTTGGCACACCTGGCCATACAGATGGTGGATTTTTTCAACGTATTTTTCCATTAACTTTTATGGGATCAAAATTTGAAGGCCAATGTTGTTTACTTTAAAACTTTATATTAAATTTAAAAACATTCATAAGTAGCCTTTCCTTTAGTTTGGTTATTTTAATACACTTTAAACTATATAAATAGGAATATATATAACTTTTTTTTACCTTAAAGCAAAACAATTAAAAGAAAAGTAAAAATAATACATTTTTGTCATTTAACAACAATATCAGAAAAATATTAAAATAAATATGATAAATAAAATGGTATTATTATACTTGTCTTGTAAAATAAATTTTGTAGTCAAAAGGCGTAAAAAATGGAGACCTTTCTAAAAAAAAAAAAAAAATCATTAAAATATTGACATTAACTGCATGTAATAAATTTATTATTGTTATTTTTTTCTTTAATTCTAATAAGTAAAAAAATACTTACAGTTCACCAATTGGTAACTAATGTAGTAAAAATAATCATTTATTCTTTAACTTCGGAAACAAAAGCGCGAAGAAATTGGTTTGTTTTGTTTTTTTGACTTTTTATGGAAATGTTGGATAAAGTTTTAATAGAGAAATGTTAATGAACCTTTCTCTATTAAAATTTTATTCAAATTTATTATTCAAACTTAAACTTTTAATAGAAAAATGTTGACTTATGCTAATTTTTTATCACGGTTAAAAACTTGAGAAAATTAAACTTTAATTTCGTTGACGTTATGTTTTCACTCATACTAACAATGTTTTTTTTAGCGATATCAAAAATAAATATCAAATTAAGTAAGGACATTGAATTTATGAAAAAAAAAAAACATTTTTAATTCATTTTATAATAAAAACAGTTTTCTTTACGTCTTTGAAGAAACTAAATTAAATTCTGTTGTAATTTGTTCAACGTTGTTTTGTTTTGCTTCTTAAAATAACACAAATTACTAAAAAAGAATTGCATTTTATCAATAAATAATTCTTTAAGCTTTAATAAAAAAAATGTTGAACAAACTTTAAGAGGGAAAATGCCAAAAATGAATTAAACTTTAATTTAAAAATGTTAAGGCTTTTTAAACTTAAGTAAATTTTTTTGTGCGAGTAAATTTAAGCACCAAAGTTTACTTTTTACAATTTAAATATAAATAATGTATGGACTCAAACTAAAATAATCAAATATACTTACTTCAAATAAATAAGTTAAATGATATTCCAACCAAAGGTAAAATTAAAAGATTCCTTTGAATTTCTCGTGCCAACAACATAAGAGTACACAGTACGCAGCAGTTCGCTCAAACTGAAACTAAAACAATGTCAGCCGGCCTCCAGTCTATCGAGGTAGCAGCGTTACGGAGAGGCCTGTTAATATAGAACGCCATGGACAGGACCCAAAGAGTATGAGTTCAATACCCGGTTAAGGCGGTGGAGAACTTGGAAAGTGGAATTAACAGGAGATATCTGATTAGTGACATCCAATAAACATGACACGTGGAACTAGAAGTCTCCCCCAGTGAGCGAAATAAAGTGTTTTGTTTGACATTCCAGCTACCTGAAGATGGCCGGAGCGTACAACGGCCGAAACGTTGTAATAAATATGGCAACATAGATGACATAGATTTTCCGAATAATGTAAATAGTTTACCTCATCTCGGATATATATATATATATATATATATATATATAGACAGATACTGAGGTTAATGCCAATGTACATGTTCTAACAGGGCATAATAAATAACATTTGTTGCTCTGCTTTTCTATTGAGCCCTGTTTGAAATTAATGTTTTGAACGCTGAAATCATACTCTTCGTTCGTTTACGTTTATATATATATATATATATATATATATATATATATATATATGGTATAAATAAAATGACAATTGGAAAAAAGATCTTAGATTTTGCCGACGCGTTTCGTCTTCCGGCTTTTTCTAGGCAAAAATGAAATCGAAATGTTCTTGTTGTTATAGTTACATTAAAAAATCCAAATTTAAAAAGATAGACGCTTCTGTCTAAGCCTTTTTTTCTGGTTAATGTAAATTACATTTATACTAAGAGATTTTTTTTTCCATGTCAACAATATAGATAAATTCCCAGATCAATTCTGTGGACAAGAAAGATTGTTATAAATAAAATGACAATTGTCATTTTATTTATACCAATCTGTCTTGTCCACAGAATTGATCTGGGAATTTTATCTATCTATCTATCTATCTATCTATCTATCTATCTATCTATCTATCTATCTATCTATCTATATATATATCTATATATATATATCTATCTATATATATATATCTATCTATATATATATATATATCTATCTATCTATATATATATCTATCTATATATATATATCTATCTATATATATATCTATCTATCTATATATATATCTATCTATCTATATATATATCTATCTATATATATATATATCTATCTATCTATATATATATCTATCTATATATATATATATCTATCTATATATATATATATCTATCTATATATATATATATCTATCTATATATATATCTATCTATCTATATATATATATATATCTATCTATATATATATATATATCTATCTATATATATATATCTATCTATATATATATATATCTATCTATATATATATATCTATCTATATATATATATATCTATCTATATATATATATATCTATCTATATATATATATCTATCTATATATATATATATCTATCTATATATATATCTATCTATATATATATATATATCTATCTATATATATATATATCTATCTATATATATATATATATCTATATATATATATATCTATATATATATATATCTATATATATATATATATCTATATATATATATATATATATATATATTCACCATTACATAAACCTTGAATATACTGCAGCCAATTGTAATATTTTCTTGATTTTAAATGCAATTTTATAGTGAAATCATCTCTTAATAAAATTTTATAAACATCATTAGCATGTATTTACGTAAGACATAATTCAGCCAGATCCTGTAAAAATTGATTGCATTTATTCCAGACCACACGCAATTATATTCCTGATTTTCAATGCATACCCATAGTAAAAGCATTAGCAATACATTTACATAATTCATAGCTCAGCTTTTTCCTGTACATAACGCTTGAATTTATTACAAAGAAATATTTTCAATATATTTCTGTAATAAAACCGTTAATTATACATATACAGAATAAATAACACAGTTTTACCCTGTAAGCAATACTTGACTTTATTCCAGACCGCATAAAATATTTCCTGATTTTCAATTCCTTTCTGCAGTTAAACGAGTAGCAATACATTTACATAATCCATTAATTGTTTTTTTTTTGCAGTTATTTCCGGATACTTATAGGAATTTTTTTTAATATATTTCTATAATAAAACAATATATAATGCATTAACACAATGCATAACGCCGCTTTATCTTATAAGCAACACATGATATTACGACTGAATAGTGAGTCTGATCCTCACTGGGTGCTCCCTACATTCGGCCTTGTGCCACATCTAAGCTTCGCTTAGAAAATAACCATAACGGGTGAGGGAGAGAAAAGAGGTATTCTTACCTTTCCCAAGGGCAACAGTGTAAAAACGTATACAACAGGCTAACTCATCGATCCAATCCCACTTTACTCGATAATATGCGTTTGTCTGCTTCCCCGATCACTACAATCTTAATCTCTTCAAGTCTAGAGTTGACCATTATCTTCCCCACATATTTACATATGTTATACCTCTTACTCTGTAACCCGCTAATTCGAGTAGCTCTTTGTACAGATTGAACACTGACCTTTATGGTCGGTTCCCTGTCCAGCTCCAGTAAGTACCTTATTCTTCCTTCTATCCTCTAACTTTACAAGAGCAAGTTCAGGCTGAAATTGAAGTATTGACCAGTCTTCACTTTCTACTTTCGATAGATTACAACGGCCTCTCTTCGTCCTTGTAGGCGACGAATTGTTTTCCACTCAACAAGTCCTTATTACCCTGTATAGCCCTGGTGAGATGTATGTTTCACTTAAACAGCTTTTCCCAATGAACCACTGCATTGTGGAACCGACTCCTAAGAAGTTGCTTCTCCGATCACTAAAATCTTAACCTGTTCAAGTCTAGAGCTAACCATTATCTTCCCGACATATCCACATAAGCTATACCTCTTACTCTGTAACCCGCTAATTCGAGTAGCCCCTTGTACAGAGTGAACACCACTGTAAAAAAATCTCACTTTCTGGTTGTGTAAGTGGTTTAACGGAACGAGGAATTCGCCCGCCGAATTCAAATTACAGTCGAAATCGTTGCATTCACTTTTGCAGAAATATACTTGGTAAAGGCAGGAACTCATCTATTTTGCAGCCATAGGTTAAATAGCAGGTCAGACTGGACACTCTGGCCATGTTTTAAACCACTGAGTAATGAATTTGATTCTCACTGGGTGCTCCTTGCTTTCGGCCATGTGCCACATCTAAGCTAGACTTAGATAATAACCATAATATTTTACTGATTTACAGCGCATTCACACAGGAAAATCATTAGCAATACAACAAGACCTTATCCAATAAGTAACGCTTGCACATATTCCAGAGCATATAAAGTATTTTTTCCTGATTTTCGATGCATTTATTTAGCGTAAAGTAAAGTGCAATTCATTTCCACTGTACAGGCGACAGTCATTATTCCAGAGATGAATCCCACCGACATAATTTCAAACAAAAACATGGACAGTGGGTTCGGGATAAATTTGACAAAATTCAGTCTTTATTTTTTCCGATTGGTTTGGAATATCTATAAACAGTAAAGAACATTGGGACACTTACTCACTACAGATTTAGAGGTGTCAAAGTTATCTGGAATGGACAAGTGAAAGCCACTTGAATATTGGAAAATGGTAACATGCATCATAATGATTCGTGCTGATCATCAAAATGCTGAAATCCTGATAGCTGCTGAATGTACTTTGAACACCATGAAAACAATGACTTGAAATGGAGAGTTGCGACGGAGACTACGTGGCCGTGGCTTGTAGGAAAGAACACAATAAACGTTCTGATTGCTTCCGTAAACTAGAATCCATGGACCAGTGGAAGCCACGTGAATATTGGAAAATGGTAACCTGCATCATAATGTTTCGTGCCGGGCATCAAAATGCCGCAATCATGACAGCTACTTAATAGTCTAAACCGTGAAAACAAAAAGACGGAAAATGGCTGCAAAGGAAACTACGAGGCTGTGACTTGTAGGAAAGAACACAACAGACGTTCTGATTTCTCCGCACACTAGAATTCATCCAGAAACTGCAGTAGTAATTGATAGAAGGCCCAGCCAGAGGAATACGGGCTTTGGCGCGGGAAATGGATGTTAAAATTTCAACTATTTAATTGGCCTCGAATCAGGACCATCACTACCAATCTTAAAAATGGTGTAATGATCACCTTCTTTCAAAAATAGATAGAGAAAATCATTTGACAAAAGTAAATAAATTCTAAAACAAGGTGAAACATCCTATTCAATCATGGACAATCTGGTCATTTTCCGATGGAAATAATTTTTGTGAATACCTGCAACATCTTGCTTACAATCCATATGACGTTCGACGTATCACGAAATCTAAATTTCCGCAAACTGTGATGGTTCTTGGGTGTGTCCCCAGTGAGGGTGATGTCATGACACCTTACATGGTGTCAGGGTGTCAGGCTGAATTTGGATGGCTATGTGGAGTTGTTTAACACTCTGGTCAAGCCTTGTTTGGAATGTATGGCTGCGGGAAGACCATATGCGTGGAAGCAAGATTCAGCTCCCTGTCACACCCCTACGGAGAGTCAGAAGTGGTTGTCTGATAATTTTTACATCACTAGTTCCACCGTCTAGTACCAGCAAAATATTTGATTCTCAATAAAAAAAAAATCCGATTCCAAAAATACACTAATGATCTATAATTTGATTTCTTACAAAAATATATATTCTATTCATACGAACCTATCCTAAAAATCTTGTCGGCATTAAATAACCCATTGAGGTTGATATGCCGTAAAACAAAATAAACCAAACCAATCTAGACCAAAGAATACATATTCTATTAATAAGAATTTATCCTAAAATGTTGTCGGCATTAAATAACCCATTGAGGTTGATATGTCGTAAAACAAAATAAACCAAACCAATTTAAACCAAAGAATACATATTCTATTCATACGAATCTATCGTAAAAATCTTGTCGGCATTAAATAACCCATTGAGGTTGATATGCCGTGAAGCAAAATAAACCAAACCAAACCAAAACCAACATCTGACCTCTAAAACTCCCTTGATTGTAATCCCATGTATTATTATGTGTGTGACGCAGGTGAGAAAGACACCAACTGCACTGCCGGAAACCCTAAGGCCCAGTTGATTAATAGGATTATGGAGGGGTTTGAGTTTCTCACGAGAGAAACCGTGAAGGCCGTATGTTCCACCTTACAGAGTAAGATCGAGGCCGTGGTAGAAGTTGAGTGTAGCTTTTTGAGGGAATTGTCTTTTTATTATTATAAGCTGTATGCAATTTTTCTATTTTCCCAATAAATCGATTTTTGGTATTAGCTTTGTTTTCTCTTTAGAAAAAGGTCAAATTTAGCAAGAACACATTGTATATCAGTTGACTAAATGTTATTCAACAAATAACATGACCGTCTTTCGTCTTAATTACAACTATTTTTAATGCGATTCTTTTGTCTTCACTCTTTGTCAAATAATAAAAAATAGATGGTAATATTACATCAAAGAACTTCGAGGATAATTATTCATCATACGTCCTGTGAAAATTAAACAAAGATGGCGACATTTCGCTTCCTTGGGTCAAGCACGTATCAATTTCTTAACGGTTAATACTAAAATTGTCTACCAAGCTTTAGAAAAGAACGGCGAGTCCTTGGCCACGGCTTTACATCATTTCTAATTGATCACTTTAGCTCTCGGTTTAAATGATGATCTATTTTCCTGTAGTTACATACTGGTTCATTTTCCCTCTCTCGTGTTCCCTGTATTTTAAATAGTTCTTGAATGGACTTTGAAGATGGAAGCCAGAGTATGAATGTTTGTACCATTACTGAAAACCTGAATGATATTTTCGTCTCATCACTGCTCAGTTGGGAAGAGAGTATGGCTGACACAAGATGATTTTAATTACTTTCTCCTTGAATAAGTAAAAGGGTTTTTCAGATATTCTTACAAGAATTGGTTTCAAAAAGGCTAAACGTTTTATCCGAAAATCTAGAAAAAAGGGACTCAATTAGTTAAGTGTTTTTTTAATATATTAAACATTTTGTGGGATAGATAATTATGTTGTTACACAATTTGGACAAATGATAAGATACTGCAGTTGGATTTTATATTTAGCTGTTGTTAGTTGTTGAAGAACATGGATGTTACTTTCCATTCTGGTTGCTGGTTCGTGTAATCTAATAATTGTATATTTAGCAGCAACCGGCTTTCATACAAGATTTAACACAATCTATAATGTTCAACACGATATATAAAATTTTATGCTTAACAGCAATCTTAAGGCCATGTGTACCATGTTTAGCCTTAACCAATGATATATACTGGTAAGTGGTGCATTATGTGTGGCAAGGTCTCTCGGTTATTTGGTAACAATTCATTCTTGTTGCTATTCACTAGAAATATTTGTGATTATTTTTATTATTAATAATATTATGGTTATTACCGTCTACTCAATAATCTTTAGGATAATACAAAATATATTGCTACCCATGATGCGCAGTTAAACAGCATATATAAATAGTAGGATCACAGCACAACACAAATGGACATAAGATTTCGTTCAAACGGGAAACAAACTCTCGCTTCTCAATATTAACTTTAATTTCAGCTTATATACATATATATATATATATATATATATATATATATATATATAAGTGAACATAGAAGTCAACACTTAAAGGCGACAGTCTGTTTCATGCTATATGCAATCGTCAGGCCTGACGTCCGAATCATCCTTTACAGTCACAAACTGATAAGACGTGTATATATATATATATATATATATATATATATACCATTAGTATATATATATATACCATTAGTATATATATATATATATATATATATATATATATATATATATATATATATATACTATTAGTATATATATACCAATAGTAGGCTTAGTTATATATTTAATACGAACACCCTAAAATTGAGTTACAGCTGCACTGAAAATCTAGAAAGTATAATACAAAACACAATAATAAAATCCTAAACAAACTCCCATGCCTGAATAGTATTAATAAAAACCCTACGCTTAAATTAGACAAAAACAGTGAAAAATTATGGGAATGTAGATACCCAGAAGACTGCCCATTGGAAAATAAATGCTGCGTCAAATCTCTGGTATAGCAATGTACTATCTCATCCATTGAGAGTCCTAATACTAATATGATATACATTGGATCTACGAAGAATGAATTTAAAGCCAAATGGAGGTAGCATAAGTGCTCTTTCAACAATATAAATAAAAGAAATCAGACATCTCTATCTAAATATTTTTGGCATTTGAAGGAAATTAATAAAACACCAAAAGTAAAATGGAAAATTATAAACAAAATTAGAACTTGTAAAACTTGGGATGACCCATGCTCTTTATGCCTACATGAGAAACTACAGATTATTAAGTTTCTAAATAATAAAAATCTATTAAACAATAGACATGAGTTAACGGTTTTTTGCCGACATCATCAAATCTTTGTATTGAATAATTAGCATATAATTTTTTTAGAATCCACAGTCCTAATAAATAGCTTAAATACCCTACAAAAAGATAACCCTTTATGAAGTCGTCAAAAAACAAATGTTACAGCAGTTTTTTTTTATATACACAAAACCATTTCAGAAAAAGTAAAATAAAAAAATAAATAAATCTCCATAGACGCGTAAACCAGATTAGACGAAATCATCTTCCGTTTTAAATTTAGACACCCCAGCCTTACCCTGACTTGACAATTATGAATGTAACTCTATACCGATACAAATTATTAACACCCTGCGCCATTCTATATATGAACAATCGCGCTGGCCGTTATCATGAAAATTTTGATTCCAATAATGAATCTGCTATTAAAACTCGTAAATTTCAGAAAGTAGTTATTCCCAAAAAAATTTCGCTTGAAGATAGAACAGAGCTTACTTTAATTCAATTTAATTCAAATAATTATATTGAAGTTTTCGGCTCTTGTTTTGAAACATAAGAAGTCTGATGTAGCGTGTCTGAATCAAAATTTTAAATAAATAATTATATATATATATATATATATATATATATATATATATATATATATATATATATATATATAATTTTAAATAAAATATAAAGTCTTTATACAGATTATAATTATTAAAAACAAGGATCATAACATTCATCGAGTGATTTGTAGGTTAATGCAACTTTAAAATTTTGTTTGCGAAAGGATTTCGCCATTTTATGTCATTGACTTTACTAATCTACTTTTTTATGAATCATTCATTGTAATATATATAATTGTATACGGCCGACAAGGAAGATTGAATTAATTTTAAGGATTTTGATTTAATTAAAATTAAGGAACATAAAACTTGTCCATAATTTGTATTGTCCTAATCTTTTTCGGCCACTTGTCTATCCAATTCCAATATTATTTTGTCTCTGGTGTTGTTATTTTTATTGGGTTTTGACTGTTACGTCTTATTTGTTTTTTTTTTTTTATAGATATTAAACATTTTGTGGGATTGACAATTATGTTATTACACGATTTGGACAAAATACTACAGTTGGATTTTATGGCTTTAAATTTTTCAAGACGTTTCATTGAATTCCGCATGGAAGCCTTCTTCACAAGGAAAATGTCTAATATTTGATTTGATCCAACCTTTCTTAACAAATCGAAATGAATGTCGTACTGAACACCCCCTCTCTACTAATCCTTTCCCATTATTTCATGTGACCCCCTAGAGCTCTACCCTCGGAGTTGCGTTATTTCTTAGCTTCACCAACGAACTTCCCGATGGCATAAATTCCCATTTCGGCATTTATACTGATAGCATAACTATTTACACCTGTCTTAATATCATGTTCAATAGGTTCGATAAATTAAAACTAGCAGCTGATCTAGAAAAGTACATCTAATCTGTTGTTAATTGGGGCAAGAAATAGCTTGTAAATTTTAACACCTGCAAAACGAAACTTCTATATTTTATGATAGAGAACTCTTTTTGCCATCTTTTTTACAAGGGTGAGGTTAATCTTTATGAGAGCAAATCTTTGCGTCTTTTTTGTCTTACGTTTTCAACTGACATTTTGATGGTTGAATCTTTCTATTCCCTTTTTGCGTGCTAAGCCATTACGAAGATTTTCATTGATTTATCACTTTATGAACGAAATTCCTCTTCATGTGCCAAGACCAATATTTACCAAAAATAGTGTGTTATAAATTCTCCTAAAATATATAATTGTCAAATATATAATTGTATCCTTCAGAAAATTGGTCGTCAATCCTTTTGGGAAATGAGCCAGATTGGAAGTACTTTTTGACTTGCGGGCCAAGAGAAAATTAAAAACAATGTGTGTGTGTACACATGTGTGTGTATATATTTATACACACACACACGCTTACACACACACATAAATATATATATATATATATATATATATATAATATTTTATATACCAGAACAATGTTTGGAAAATCCATGACAAAGTGGAATTTCTTTTTTGTGCGAGGCAAACCTTTCGAAACGACCTTTACCACTTTAACAAGGGAATATAAAGAGGGAATTCATTCTATTAGCTGCAATAATTATAACGCAGTGCGTAGGATAAACCTTGAGGAAATAAAATTACACATTATATGAATAAAAACGGGATGTTTTACAAATCATGTGACTCAGTGTTCATCGTAATAAGTTTCACTATAATTTTGATTACAAACGCTACTTTAATTGAAAGAAAAAGCAATTTACTAAGACGAAAGTATATAGAAAGTGCTTTAATTGCTGCATCATTCGCAAAAAATTTACGTCAAAGTTCTTACATTTCACTTTTCTTGACAGATCATACATTATCAAAATGCGTTATGTATACATATATAAAGTGCGATTGTCTATTCGTGTGTGTGTTTGTGTGCCCGGCTAAAACTAAAAAAAAAAGACTACAATTGTCATGACAAAATAAATATATATACAGACTTATTATCACTCAAGCCAGCTTTTTGTTACAAAATTAACAATGTATGATTTGCATTCACGAAGATATTTTAAAATTAAAATGCGTTAGAATGCATTCGAAATTCTTAGAATTAAAAAGTAAAAACGAACGGCGAGAATTCTTATTCCCGAATCTGATTACCGTTTGTTTTTACATTTTTATTCTGCTAAATGCTACCAAACAAATATGATAACAAGAAGCAAAATTTAAAAGAAGAATATTAAATTCAATTATTTGACAAAAAAGTTTAATATTTACTTATTCAAATGTTAGAGAGAGAGAGAGAGAGAGAGAGAGAGAGAGAGAGAGAGAGAGGGAGAGAGAGAGAGCGTATGTATGTGTGTGTGTGTTTATAGCTACAAAATAAATATACAGACAAATCACCCATCAGCGGACTTCGGATGCAACAGAAAAAATATGTAGGCAAAATAATAATAATAATAATAATAATAATAATAATAATAATAATAATAATAATAATAACAATAATAATAATGATAAAAACAACAAAACAACCTGCAGGCAAAAAAAAAAAAAAAACTTCCAATTTTACTTGTGTTGTGTCATCATCTTCAGGTCAATACACGAAAGTCATACCTTTTTTTTTTTAATGGAAATTCAAATCATCCGATTTTTCACGAGGAAAATAGTTATTTTGTAGTATATTTGTAACGATGTTTTAATAGTTTATTCTCCGGAATTTCTACTCTTCCGGCTTCTTGCTTTCCTGTCAGCTAAAATTTAAGAAAATGTAAATGCACCATAATTCCTTATTTTATCTCGCCTTGAATCCGATTTTTTTTCTGTCGATTCTCCTCAATAATGTTTTCTCACTTTCATTCACAGTCAGTAACCACTTTATCCCGTTGCTTTGAAAACAAAAAAAAAATGTTTCCTTCAATTTTATTGCATTTATCCAATTTTTACCTCCCAAAAATGATTTTGTGCAGTGTTTTATCTCGTATTTTTGGCCGTTTCCGGAAAAGTTACATTTGAAATTGAAATACAAGTATGTCATAAAAGTGACGTCCGTACATAGATATTAGGTTAGTGCAAAAATAATGTCGGTTTTTGACGTTAAAAAGTACGTCAAAAACCGACATTATTTTCGCACCAACCTAATATTTCCTTTTCACCGTAAAAAGATTGTGTTGAATATTTTATTTTATACGGATAATAAATGATTTTTTTGTTATTTTAAAATGACGTCTACTTTATCCCATAAATATAAAATACCGTAAAACTATCTTTCTTCATATATATATATGTGTGTGTGTCTGTGTGTGTGTGTGCGCGCGCATGTGTGTGTGTGTAAAAATATATAGAAAATAGGAAAGAACTGGTTTGGTAAATAATTCAAAGTTCTTTAGTATTTTTGTTATTATTTTTTTAAAATAGTGCTTGATACAAAAGTAGAACATAAATATAATTATTTATTTAAAAATATGATTCCATCGCTAAATATTAAAAAAAAAAATTCGCTTGAAGATGAAACTGAGGTTGGTACTCTAATTCAATTTAATTCAAATAATTATATTGTAGTTTTCGGCTCTAGTTTTGAAACATGAGAACTCTTATGTAGCGATGGAAGCAGATTTTTAAATAAATAATTATATATATATATATATATATATATATATATATATATATATATATATATATATATATATATTTATATATATGTATTACAATGAATCATTTATACAAAAAGTTGATTAGTAAAGTTAATGATATAAAATGGCTAAATCCATTCCCTAACAAAATTTTAAAGATGCATTAACTCATCAGTCACACGATGAATATTATGATCGTTGTTTTGTTTTGTTTTTAATTATACAATCTATTTGTTTGTATCTATTATCAATAACACATTTTAAAAAATACATATTTCAGTTCTCATTATATATTTTCGTCTCGGATGTTACCGGAATTTTACAAAAAAACAAAATAATTTCCATCCCTGATTTGATTGAAATGAAACATTATATAATACTAAATACATACATACAACAATCCATTTTCAATTAAAAATGGCTAAATGTATAGCCGAAAGCGCTAGGAAAAAATAAAACGTTTGGACAGTTTTTTTTAATAATTTTTATAATTTATCTTCTGAAAAGAAAATAATTATAAGATATCATTAGAAATTATATAAAAACATATTAAAGAAATCACCTTGGCTGACAGTTAATGAGGCTTACACGAAAGGAGCTTTGCTGATTAAACACCGAATACACGTACAGACGTACGATTGTTTCAAGATGGGATGGAAACCCGACTGATTTGATACCAGTCAGATACATTATCTCTAGGCCATCGTCGCACGGCAGCAAGGAAACTGATTATATATATATATATATATATATATATATATATATATATATATATATATATATATATATATATATATATATATATATATATATATATATATATATATATATATATATATATATATATATATATATATATATATATATATATATATATATATATATATATATATATATATATATATATATATATATATATATATATAGATATGTGTTTGTTGACGAAAAAATGATGTTTATACATATATAAATCCACGTCTGATAGTGACAGTTTAATTTTATATATATGTGTGTGTTATTGTAATAAACATTTTCAACGTGTGTGGATATTTTGACAGACGTGTATTTTGCTTATATATATTATATATACACACACACACACAGACACAGAAACAAACGATAATTTCTCGAAGGTATGGTCAGCATTCAATCTCATTCAATCTCGTCTAATCTCGTCTCGTCCCTCCGTGTCTTGTCAGGTGACAAGGAGTGTCATCAAAATGTTTAATCTTTTTTTCCTTCTTTCTTTCTTGGACAGTTCGTGAGAGATTTAATAACCGGAAGCACCGTTGAAACTCCCATGATGCAAACAAGCGTGCATCCGGTCGCTGTTCTGACCACACCTTCATTCGACGAACATGATGAAAGTCAGGTTTTTTTTCTCTTCTATTTTTTATTCATTTTGTTGGCTGGCTTGACTTTGGGTTTTTATTCGTAGTTAACTTCTTTGTCTTGGCCATCTTCCTTATTTATTATTATTTTTACCCATCATGAGTCTTTTTTTTTTTTTACTTTCTTTTTTATCTTTATTTTCTTAGCCACTTTTTCTTTTTACATAGGTGTTCTTTTTTATTTGTTAATTCGACTATGGTATCTCTGTCTTAACCACTTCCCAGGTGTAGACGTATGTATTCGTTTTTTACTGAAAGTGTCTTTTTCAGACAATGACGAATAAACACGTCCACCACATACGTAAAGTTCGAAAACCAGCTACAAACGAGTTTATACGTTGATCATGATTCTTTTTATGCCCTTCTGAGGTGGAACTGTGTCTAATTGTCAACTCATACGTCTGGTAGAGTCGTTAGTCACCGTTTGGTTGCTTCAAGGTCCCTAGGGTCTTAGTTACTATACAAAAAGAAATTAAAATTCGAAATAACAGTGGGGAAGGGGACTATTTGTCATATTTTTTTCCTAACCTTATTCACTTTTTTCCCCCAAACATGGATATCTGTGTCTTTTCTTGCCTTTTCTCCATTCTTTTTTTTTTTTTTTTGCCAGTTTCCTTTCTACATAAATAAGGAGTGTGCTTCTTCTTATTCGCTTTCTTTTTTATATCCTTGAATTTCTTTCTTTCATTCTTTCTTTCTTCTTCTTTATATTTTACTTCCTCAGGATTACAGATATCAGTTTATTTTATAATCAGGATGATTATTTTTGCTTTATTGGCGTCTTCCCCCCCTCCACTTCTTTTTCTTCCATCTTTTATTTTTATTTTCTATTTTGATTGTGTTTCTTCTTTCCTTCTTTCTTTCTTTCTTTCTTTCTTTTTATGTTTCGATTTTTTCTTTCTTTCTTTCTTTCTATTTTATGTTTCCATTTTTTTCCTTCTCTTTTCTTCTTCTTTCTTTCGTTCGTTCTTTCCTTCGATTCTATATTTGGATTATGTTTCTTCTATCTTCTTACTTTCTTCTTTCTATCTTATATTTGATTTTCTTTCTTTTCTTCTCTTTCTCTTTCTTTTTATATTTTGAATTTGTTTTTTTTTTATTTATTTGCGTTTTTGTTTATCGCTCTACTTTTAGATATTGTCATCGTTTTTCTACATGCATCTCTTTTTCTCTCTTTCTTTCTCTCTCCCTTTCCCTCTCTCTTTCTCTGTATCTCTTTCTCTCTCTTTCTTTCCCTCTCTCTTTCTTTTCTCTCTCTATCCTTCTCTCTCTTTCTCTTTCTCTCTCCCTTTCCCTCTCTCTTTCTCTGTATCTCTTTCTCTCTCTTTCTTTCTCTGCTTCTTTTTCTCTCTCTTTCTCTCCTCTCTCTATCCTTCTCTCTCTTTCTCTTTCCCTTTCCCTCTCTTTCTCTGTATCTCTTTCTCTCTCTTTCTTTCTCTCTCTTTCTTTCTCCGCTTCTTTTTCTCTCTCTTTCTCTCTTTCTTTTCTCTCTCTATCCTTCTCTCTCTTTATCTTTCTCTCTCCCTTTCCCTCTCTTTCTCTGTATCTCTTTCTTTCTCTCTCTCTTTCTTTCTCCGCTTCTTTTTCTCTCTCTTTCTCTCTTTCTTTTCTCTCTCTTTCTCTCTCTTTCTCCTTCTCTCTCTCTTTATCTCTCTCCCTCTCTTTCCCTTTCTCTCCCTCTTTATCTTTCTTTCTCTTTCTCTCTTTTTGTGTTTTCTTCATCTTTTCTTTCAACTTCTAATTTCTCCCTGTCATTTTTACATTTTTACCGATATTTCTCAACCAGTGTCATTGCTTTTTCTTCCTTCTTTTCTCAAATTTAATTCATATTTTTCTTTTTTAAAAAATTTTCTGCATTATTTCCATCCTTTCTTATTTCTATTAATTTTTTTTTCTAAATTCTAAACAAACTTCTTTTATTTATTCTTGACCGTGTTTTTCTGTATATTTATTATCATTTTTCTGTTGTTTTTCTTATTTATTTTTTTTCAGTTCTTGAGATGCTTCCTTTTTCTAAGTTATTTTTTCTTTACCTAATGAGATTGATTGATTTTTTCTTCCCATTTCCTTTCTTTCTTCCTATTGGTGTGTTTCATTATTACCAGGCGTTTTTAAACAATATTTAGTATTAAAAACGCCTGATAATGATGCACCAACCCATACATCTTCCGTCCTGGGTAAGACGATAAACTACATCCGACAGCAAGGCCTCTGATCAGGAGGTTTTGAGGAGCGTGGAACTATCTCTTAATTACTGGTGTTCCGAGCTCCACCCTGACCCGGGGTGGTAGCACCTGTCTTTCTTCTTATCTTCCTTCCTAGCTCTCACTTCTTTTTATCCTCTTATTCATTTCATTCTTAATGCTTCTTCTTCTTGTCTACGTTTTTAACTTTATTCTTTCTCTTTTATTCCCTTTCTTTCTAATTTCTCCTTTTTTTACCTCTCTATTTTCCTTGATTTTTTTTCATTTTTAGCTTTTCTGCGAAATATTTTCTTTTAATTTTCCTAAAATTTTGTTATGGTAATTAACTCACGCACGCATGGGCTCTCCCAGCTATAAATAGGAGCAGGTACTGCCTTTTAGACAGGGAAGTTTCAAGCAGTCAGCTCTGACAGTCGGATCGAATATTCTTGCTGTAACACTCCCGTTTGTATATGTTTGTATTGATGTTCTTGTTAATATATTTGTTTAATTCAATTCCTCTCTTTGTGTCTTTATTTCTAGCCCTAAAAAACCGCAAGAGATTTTGTTCTTTACAATTCTTCAGCTTTTTGTCTATATTAATTTTTTTTTAGTTTATAGCTATATTCCATCGTTTCAATATTAACAAGCGATTGATATACTCTGTACTGCGGCCTACAAGTTGACCTCATGATGCTTAGCTCAAAATACTTGTTTAGGCGTATACCTATCGTATAGGTCGACCCCAGACATGCAGTAGGACTACCAGTATCCCCAAACCTAGATCTACAGAACACACGAAGTTAGATTACAGCATACGATAACGCGGGCGAAAACTGAGTAAAATCCCAACACTTAACTATATATTTAGAGACTGACCTAATATCTTTCTATATGCGTTTTATAGCAAACAACCTACAACATACACCGGTAGGTACCGTATATTCTAATGGGATAATTTAGCGAACATTTAAAATTCGTCAGATCTACTGATAAATACATTAAATCAGTATGATCTCCAATAAAATATTAATACCGTATAATACATACACTAGTAGATTCGTTTTTTTTATAGTATTGCTACGTAATGTGTAGTCTATCTTCATTTATCCGGCAGGTCTAGGTTTTGGGCCACTGTGAGCCTAGTTTATGTCGACTTATAGGATAGCTCAAAATATCAATAATCCGTCATTTGGATCAGTGATGTAAACAAACAAGCATTGACGCCACCATTTATTGTATCAGCAGTTGAACGTGATGGGTGTTCTTGCGTTAATAGAATATTGAATGTCTGTTACTATATTAATTTGCTGTGTTAATATGCCAAATATTTTCACCAATCACAACTTTTAATGGGATATATTTGAGGTAGCTTGCTAAAAGTAAGTGGTGTATCGTATTTTACAAATGCTGTCCTAATTGCTTACCATTCGGTTGTAAAGGTTTGCTTTTTATATAGAATTCAAAACCTAGTTTTGTAAATATTTGTTTCAACAGCACACTCGACGTGTACACCAGAATTTACGCTAAAACAATTTAATGAAGTTAATACATTCTGCTTTGAATTAAATCAATGGTTTTTGTGTTAATAAAAGCTTACCTCGTCATGTTTTTTTTTCCTAAATCAAGTGTGCAAAAACAAAATCTCGGTGTAAATGTTTGACACCGCCTATGAGATTTATACTAAATTTTGAGTTTTATGCTAACAAAACATACCGCTTCGCAGTTTGAAACTAAATCAAGGTTTTAATTTTTAAAATTTTGCCACGCCTCACATTTTCATTTGCCTAAATAGTTTCAGGCCGCATCAAAATTTAAACACGCACACATTTTATTTAGTTTTAATTTAGCAGTTATGTTCAAAATCCTTTTTTAATTATTTCGCTCCAAACAAGGGGACAAAGCCACTAAGATGCAAGGGGTTATTGAGCATGACAAAATATGACAAAAAGAAAACATTATTAAGAGGAGATATCAAAAAGAGCACATACATACAGAAAGCAGAAGATAACGATTGGCATGACATTTAAATTTCTGATGATCAGATTTTACTGGAAAGCAAGAATCCGAGAGAGAGTTACACCAGCTAGAAGTCCGAGAGAAGAAACTGTTAGCATTGAACTTACGGTTACATCTCGCCATTTCAACTGTAAAATGATGAGACCTTGCCGCCAATCTAGTAGAAGAGTAAAGTTGACTGGGAAGCAAGAAGCCGGAAGAGAGTTCCATAAGCGAGAAAGAAACTCTTAGCATAGAACTTACGGTTACATCTGGTCATTTCAACTGTGAAATGATAAGACTTTGTCACTAATCCAATAGTACACTTGAACTCATAAGAAAGCACATCCGAACAATTACCATGAAAATGGTTGTAGGAAAATTATAGAAAAGACACAGGGAAGCAATGTTATAGTCGTGGTAAAGTGATTAAAGCCGAGATGCCTGGCAGGACCAATAACAGTGCAGATTGTATTTTATTAAGAATCCCTAAATACATAGCAGAAGCACCAAACCAGATGTGAGAGGGTTATTCAATGCAAGAACGAATGATAGACTTATAAATGTGTACGATAACTTCTAGCGACAATAATTATTCAGACCAATATTTCTAGATCGGAGTAGAAAGCATGGACTGAGTTATGTATTTAGCCCACAGCGGAAACTCAGTAGATTTTTTTAAATTCAATGAAGAAGTTTAAATTAAACACAGTTTGGTGAGTCCTATATACTTTCGCTATGATTTCACGAGTTTATTAGAGAATAATAATGTTTTAAATTAATAAAATTCGGACTGAAACTTCCTCGGACATTTTTGATGCCGTACAGATCTTCTTTATTATCTAGGTGATCATGATCCTCCATAATATCTTGTCCCTTGCAATTCTAAATAAATTCTGTCTTTTCTTTAGTTTTAAACCCTGTTCAACCATCCATTTTCTCAAGCTAATCAAGAAAGTTATGCGTTGCTCTCACATACCCCTCTTGCACTGAATCCCTCATGTGAGTAGCATAATTTCTAAGTCGTCCTTCCTCATTATATGTCCCAGGAAACTGCATCTCCCTGATGTTAAGGAAATATTTTGTTTCAATTTTCTTTCGTCAGTCCCTGGCTCTGGTGGCATCCCATATTTCTAGGTAACGGGTTCTATAAAGGCAACTAGCTGGAATCACCTCATAGAGAACACATTCAAAATCCTACAATACACATATCATTTCATCCACAACGCAAGAAGAAAGGCATAAAAAATATACAACCGAAACAATAGTATTAACATAATCCGCAATAATAAATTACAGATGCATAATACTACCGACCAACTCTGCCACGTCCACTATCCAGAACAATATATATATATATATATATATATACACATTCAATTATTTTTCATTGAATAATACGGACATATTATGATTATTAATTTTTATAATGATCGTTACTAGTGCGCTTAATAACTTCTTGCTATTGAGTTGAAATTCATCACGAAAGGCGTACTCCGAGACCATCCTCAGGGGTGCATTTCGAAGACAAACTTAATGTAACTGTGATCGTTGTGATGGCGATTTTTTTTAAAAACGTCCGTGCACGAGTTCTTTTAAGATTTTAAATTTATCCGTTAAATTAAATGCTATGTTGAATTTTTATTATATCTTGTTAGCTCCCTTACATTGTAGACGCTTGTTTACACGAGCATCGTAACTACATAGGATAAATAACACCATCCCGAATTTCCAGGAATTGATTCTATGAAGGCAGGTAATCTTTAGGAACCTATTCTGCTTATTTTCTTTTCAATCTGAAAATGGAAACAAATATCTTTATATTATCAAAAAGAATTAAACCATTTTGATAATTTTATAGAAAATATTTATTTATTAAGATATGTTTCTATTCTCATCATATTTCTGTTCAGAAGTATGATGCTGTTTTGACTCCAGTGCCATCAGCTGTGTTATGGTTACTTGGCCACATTTAAACTGAAACGCTGCAATCCCAAAGATCTAATGGAAGACCTATCAAATTTATGACTGGAAGATTTGTCATATTTTTCAATTCAAGACTGTATAGGGTTTGTGCTTATTCATCATCCTGTGATTTCATATTGTGATTTCCTGATAGCGCAACCATCAATATTTTCTCAATGGTTCTGTCTACCCAATTTCACTAACAAGACTTGGGTTAACAGTATAGTTTTCAGGCCCTCTCCAAAGGTGTTGCAAACTGGAATCATCTCCTCAGGCCATTGACATCATGAAGTTACCTTCCTGACAAATTGTCCATGGTGAGATTTGAACCTGGTTCTCCTGGTCGAAAAATGAACATTCTAACCACTTGGCTATGTGTCCATATATACAGTGATGGTATTCCAAATTTCCAGGTAACAGATTCTATAAAACAGGTAATCTTTAGGAAGCTATTTTGCTTATTTTCTTTTCACTCTGGGAAAGGAAACAAATCTCTTTATGGTATTAAAAAAAAATTATATTTTTGACTCTACTGTCATCACCTGAGTAAAATATATATATATATATATATATATATATATATATATATATTTATATTTATTTACTCTAGTAACGAATAGCGGATAGCATTGAGGACTTGGAGAGCCGAGTTCAATTCACAGTTGAATCCATTACATTCACTTACGTGCTTGGGAAATGTCTTAATCTTCTTCTTTCGTCCCAAGCTATGGGTAAATAAGAGAAGAAACCGGTTTCTATATCCTTGAATGGCAACTGGTCTACCGCAGAAAGAAACGGCAACCAATTGCGGGAAAAAAATCTATCTCGTCATTATTGTATCGAAAGATACATGATCACCTCATCTTGTATCACGCATGGCACATAACCGACTTAGTGTCATCAGTTTTGGTTCTGGTTTCTTAGCCACATTCGAACTGAATCGCTGAAGTCCAAAAGATCCAATGGAACTACCTATAAAATTTTTAACTACTTTTCAAATTGTATTGTAACTGACATTCTACTTAGACCATCGGCTATTAATATATAAGATTAATTTCGGATAATCAAACAACCGATTCGCTAAACTTTTATAATTTTAAGAATCGGTTTGTGATGTAACCACAGGTCCATGATATCCTCAGCATCTTTCTGTAGAACTATATTTCTGTTTCTCTTCGTCTCTGGGCAAATTTTCCAGGATTCACTGCCATATAGACTTTGAAAGTGTAAATTACTACAGAAGACAACTTATAGTTAATATTAGGTTGGTGCAAAAATAATGACGTAATAATGTCGTTTTTTGACGTTAAAAAATACGTTAAAAAAAGGACATTATTACGTCATTATTTTTGCACCAACCTAATATTTTTGTCACAGTTATGATTTTATTCGGCATACTCCTGTTAAGTTTATGTAAATCTAAAATGAAATGACCACCTACAATTCCTTTCCAAACGAATCCGTCTGCTCAGGCGGCTAGACAAAACGTATTAGAGATTTCTGGCTTATACCGCAACTATGTTGAGGGTACCTTATTTGGCTTTCTGGGATAGAGAGCCCATAAATCGGTGTGATGAATTTCTGAAACTGGACCAGTACATTGAAGCCCTCAGACACGAGAAAGAAGTAGAAAAGCACGAGAAGCAAAGATGCAATTTATAATAATAAGTATAAAAACATGCCAAAGATTAATAAAATATATGCTATGAATAAAAATAAATAGATAAAATTTCTGATAATATTGTGAGCATAAATAAATAAATATAGCCTTTGATCTTCAAAATTTAAAAAAAATAGTTGCCAGTTTTGTCATAATGTTAAATTTTATGAAGTCGTATTTTTTGTAAGAGTTTATACTAGAAATTTAGTTTCATATTACTAATAATAATACAAGTGAAAATAAAAATGAAAAAATCTCAAACAAAAATGAAACTTCAGCCTCTTCATGTTTATACAGTGTAACACGTATACAAGAAAGTTTTCGGGACCGGAGAATAAATTTCTTATATCCGGGTTTCTCTTATATCCGGGTTTCGTCTATTTTATTTAGGTAAGTATGGCTCTAATTTGTGACCAGAGAAAATATCTCTCATACCCGGGTTTCTCTTATATCAGAGTATCTTATATCCGGGTCTCTTATATCCGGGTTACACTGTATCAGTTAAAAGCAGGATTCCTTCGAGAATTTAAATCGTAAGGCCTATCAATGCGTCTAAAGCATTTTTTGCGATATTTCGTGTTAAAATAAATAATTTTTTTTTTCAAATCAGATTAAATATGCTTTAACTCAACTAATATTCCTCAAATAATGTTTTAGAAAAATATATTTTATTTTTGCAAGATTTTCTAATAAAGTGAATTACATTGAGATTAATTATGAGTGGACATGAAATATTACATTAAATCTGTTAGTTTCAAATTAAAACTAAAATAAAAGCTTCAAGAAAGATTTATCATTTTTAAAAACTTATCGTATCGCTTTATTTGTGAAGGTGATATACATGCGTACATATATATATATATATATATATATATGTGTGTGTGTTTATATACATATATAAGCATACACACACATACACGCGCATATATCTACGCATTTAACGACAGGGAACGACAGACAGCAGGAATTGGTAGATAGATCAATATGTATGTAAATAAACGTTCGATATGCGTAGGCCAAAAGGTCATATGGCGATACAAATACGTCATTTCACCATTCTCTTTAAACTGGCTTGGGGGAAATGCAAACATTGCAACATATAGAATAACAAGTGACATTAAACAAACTGTCTGAGAAAAAAGTTCAGAAATTTAGGGAAAAAAGAGAAATATATATATATATATATATATATATATCTGTGTGTGTGTAGATTGTAACTGAATATCCGTTGTACAAAATAAAATAAAAGAATTAAAATATATACAAAACTCGAAATTTTTATTTATTTCTCAGGGTCGGCGGCAAATATCAAGCCATTGAGCATAAAGGACAAGAAGAGAGATAACATGAAATATCGAAAAAGCGAGAGGGAGACAGAGAGAGAGAGAGTGTGTGTGTGTGTGTGTGTGCGTGTGTGTAAGAAATAGAGAAAAAGAGATAAAGAAAGTGTAAGAAATATAGAAAAGGTGTGAGAGAAAAAGAGGATAAGGAATATAGAAAGAGAGGGTAAGAAATATAGAAAGAGAGAGAGAGAGAGGAAAGGGAGGGTAATACATATATGTAGAGAGAAAGAGAGGTAAGAAAAATAGAAAGAGTGAGAGAGAGAAGGAAGGGTAAGAAAGACACAAAATGAAAGATATGAAAATAGGGTAGCAAGATAGAAAAGGGGCGAGAGACAGAGATGGTGAGAAATACAGAGAAAACGGAGAGAAAGAGAGGGTAAGAAAAATATAAGCAGAGAAAGAGAGAGAAAGAGAGTGTAATAACGATAGAAAAGGAAATATAAAAAAAGAAGACAGCAAGAAAGAAAAGGATAGTAAAAAAGAGAGAGTAAGAAATATCGAAAAGGGGGAGAAAGCGTAAGAAATATAGAAAGAGAGAGAGAGAGAAAGCGAAGGTATGAAATATAGAAATAGAGAAAGAAAGAGACGGCAAGAAAAATAGAAACAGAGGGTGAAAAGGAGGGTAAGCAAGATAAAAAAGAATTTAGTAAGATAGAAAAGGAGAGTAAGTAAGAAATTGTAAGAAATATAGAAATAGAGAGAGAAAGAGGGAGTAATAAATGTATAAGTGAGAGTAAGAAAGATAACAAAGGGTGGAAAGGAAGAGAGAATAAGAAGGAAACTTAGAGAAAAATGGGAGTATATAAATGCAGAGAAAGCAAAATGAGAACTTCAGAAGGAAAGAGATGGTAAGAATGATAGGAAGGAGGAGAGAAAAAAGATGATAAAAAGTATAGGCGAGGTGGAAGGAGAGGCTAGAAAGATAGAAAGGGAGAGATAAAAAGCGAAGATAAGAAAGATAGAGAGCCAGAGAGAAAGAGCGGATAAAAAAGATAGCGGTAAAGTGGGGATAAAAATATAGAAAAGGAAGGAGAGAAACACGGAGGATAAGAAAGATCGAAAAAGAGAGCGGGTAACAGTTAGAGAGAGATAGAATAGGCGAGAGAAAACTAGGGTAAGAATGACAGAAAAGAAGAAAGAAAGAGAAAGTTAGAAAGAGAAAAATCGAGAAAGTGAAAAGAGGGGATAAAAGGAGGGATAGAAAAAGAGATGGGTAGAAACATAAAACATCAGAGAGATTGTGAATGTGAAAAATTATATAGAAAAGGATAGATAAAAAGAGAGGGAAAATATAGAAAAAAAAGAGAATGAAGTGATAGTAAAGTTTTAAAAGGAGTGAAAGAGAAGGTTAGAATGAAAAGTAGCGGGCGAAATTGTGTGTAAGAAAGAAAAAAAGAGAGAAAGAGAAGGTAAGAAAGCTGTAAAAGTAGTGAGAAAAACGGAGATCTATCCGTGTAGAGTGAGTCACAAATAAATATATATATAAAAAAAAGATATACAAACCTCACAAAAATATTTTTCACTTCTTCGTTTGGTGGGAAAATTTAAGCAATTGAAATTAAAGAACCAGAATATGAAAAGACACAGTGCCTGTCAGAAAGAATGAGAGGGTGAGAAAAATCAGGAAGCAGGGAGAGAAACACAGATCTCTAAATGTAGATCGAGATTCAATAGACATACTGCAGAAAGATATACAAACCTCACAACAATGTCTTTTCCCTTCTCTCTGACGGTTGATTGAATATAGAATAATTGAAAATAAAGCACAAAAAAGAGTGAAAGCCAATGAAAAGAAACGTGACTAAAGTTACAACTGAAATGTGCTGAACAAACGAGGATGTTTAAAATGAAAGAGTTAAATGCCAATGAAACAAAAGAGAAGTCAAGTTAACATGCGAGAAAAAAAAGGGCTTTGTCAATTCCAGGGATGCTGCCACCCTACACATTTATAAATAGATTCTTGCGCATAAGGGCTTGGCTGCTAAGAGTTAGCTTTGTAAAAGACGCCATTTATTGATTAACAGGTCCGCATAAAACACCTACTGTAACTTGATAATTAGAAAACTTTGGTTGCTGAAAAATTCGCGAGAATAGGGAGTTCGGTTAGTGAGAAAATAAAACTAAATAAAAACATGGAAATGTTTCAACTGAAGTAGATGTCCAGGATAATAGACGACATTTTTTACAGATATTTTGATCATATGTCAATGGATATTTAATGCTGATATTTCTTCTTCTGGAAGAGAAATTAAAATCCAAGCGATGGAAATGTTAGATAGATAGATAGATAGATAGATAGATAGATATAAACAAAATTAGATAGATAGATAGATATAAACAAAATTAGATAGATAGATAGATATAAACAAAATTAGATAGATAGATCGATACATATAAAAAAATTGATAGATAGATACAAAATGAGATCGAGAGAGAGATAGATATAAAAAGAATGAGACATGAGATATATATATATATATATATATATATATATATATATATATATATATATAGAGAGAGAGAGAGGTGAGAGATAGGTAGATAGAGAAATTGAAAAGGATAGACAGATAGATAGATATAAACGAAATGAGATAGATAAATAGCTATGAGAATAATGAGGCTGATATATATATATATATATATAGAGAGAGAGAGAGAGAGAAAGAGTGATAGGTAGATAGAGAAATTGAAAAGGAAAGATATAAACAAAATATATATATATATACAGATAGATAGAAAGAAAGAAAAAGACATAGAGGGATCCGAGAAGAATGACACTGGTATATATATATATATATATATATATATATATATTATGAAATGGACAAACTTCAACAATTTTTATGGTTATTTAATCATTTAGCCAGACATGCCTTAACCGATCGAGCCACCTTCAAAATGTAACAAAGTTTGCGTTCACCCTATTTTTAGAAAATTAACATGAAGTTGTTTATAGAGATAGAATGACAGAGAACAAGAGGGAGTTAGGAAGATAAAAAAGAAGAGAAGGCGAGAGAAAAAAGAGGGTAACTAAATAGAAAAGGAGAGATAAAGAGATGGTGAGGAAGAAAGAAATAGAGAGAGAGAGAAAGAAGTAGTAAGTAATAGATAAGGGAAATATAAGAAAAGGGAAAGAGAGAAAGAGAAGTTACTATCAACGAATTAAATATCATAACAGACTGAGAACTCTTCACGTGAGTCGCAGTCTTTAATGGTGAAAGAGAAATCTAAATTCAAAATCTTGTAGACAGCTTTCTTTAGCCTTAATACACCAACCGGACATAGAATAAGAAAACCCAGAATTCAAACTCCCCTAAATAATAGGGCAGACTTGCTTCTTTAGCTCTGGTAGAGCCACCAAGTGTAGGTAAACGACAAATTAAAAAATCTTGTAAGTAGTTTTACTTCCTTTGTTTCCCCATGCGGTCAGGAGTGACAGGGTCTAATCGGTTTCTAGCTTTTCCTCAGATTAGGTCATTTGCTGTGCTGTTCAGTCATATGAATCTATTTTCGGGGTGTATGATGAAATTTGTTTGGTCTTGAAAAATATTACATCATCCGTGATTCCATCAGATTTTTATCACACCCATACACTATTGTCCCGATTGTCGATTATTTGTCCTACAGCCATTGTCCGCGATGGACGTTACTCCAAAGAAGCCTACGAAATTGTAACGCTGCACGAACACACTGGGAAGCATTGTCAGGGATCAAATCAAAGTACTATCAAATGGCTTGGAAACTCCCCTGATTTAAATCCAATCGAGAATCTATGGTCGATCTGCAAGGAACGACTTCCAGGAATGGACATACGAAGTACTAACATGTGCACTGGGTCATGTTTCAGTGGAAAAATACGAAAAAAAAGTAAATAATAACGGAATTATTCGTTTTGTTTCAATTAATTTCCATAAGGGTGTATGTTTACAAATAATCTGTTTAATAAGAATTTGACCGGTGGTCAGTTATTGATAAGCTGGATTTTAGTAGTAAGTGACTACTACATTAGCCGTAACCAAGATAAATGAATAGAGAAATGAACACCAAATGTATTAGATGGGCGCGAACTGCGACTCAAGTTTCATAGAAAGAGCAAACCTCTCTTAAAAATCTGTACAATTCGTCTAAAAATAAAGCTGACCTCAAATTATGCATTCCATCCTGTGACCTGCAGTGGGAGATATCCACAAAGAATCGGGAAAGATGACCAGACAACCCAAAGACGAAAGAATCTTCTATGCAAAGCGAAGGACCTTCCTTTGCCTTGTTGGCCTATAGATCATCACTTGCTCCAGGACGGATATCGTTCAACTCAATTGCTAATGGAACAGAGACTGTATACTACCGCGGCAACACATTCATCACCGTTCCATCCAGGATTGACAGATCATCATGGTGATCCCTTGCTGGTCGACGTGTTTAGCGTTTCGACTGTCGGCACAGAAGTAACTAAATCATAGTCAACTAAAAGGAAATGCTATTTTAAGCTCGTCTCCCTACCCAAATTACAAACAAACTTCTTATAAAATTAGTAAATATTGGATTTGATTAGTAAGAAAATAACACTAAATAATAATAATAATAATAAACAAAAACAAACTTGGATGTGATTCAACTGAACAGGTTGTCCAGAATAATGGACTTCGTTTTTAGAGATATTTTTATCATATATCAATGGGTGTTTTTTTTCTTTCTGGAAGAGTAATTAATAACGAGGGGATGAAAACAAGCTCAAGATATAATATTTAAATAGATACCAGCAGAATGAAACATATATATATATATATATATATATATATATATATATATATATTGATAGATAGATAGATAGATATGAACAAAATGAGATAGATAAGAAGATAGATGGATATGAACAAAATGAGATAGATAAGAAGATAGATGGATATGAACAAAATGAGATAGATAAGAAGATAGATAGATAGATAGATATGAACAGATTAAGATAGATAGATATAGATAGATATGAAAACACTGAAAGATAGATCCATCCATCCATACATACATACATACATAGACCATTAGATGGATAGAACAATCGATAATAGAATTCGATAGATAGATAGATATGGACAGTTTGCGAAAGATATCTGTTGATAACAGATCTGATATATAAATAAGTATGAACAGACTGAGATAGATAATATTTAAAATTCCATTATTCAATAGTGCATTATTTGAAGAGACAAATAAACATATGTAGTTATTTCAGATTTTACCATTTCTCTAATTCTCCCGATAAAATAACCATCCTGACAGAATAATGTAAATAATACGAGAAAATATTCGTTTTAAGATGCACGTCAAACGGAGAATAAACGATAAAATTCATTTGAACGAGCTGTTTCATGCTTATTTTCCATCTAAAAACTGTAAAAGGAAATTTTTTACTATTACAGATAATAAAACTAAAGAAAAAGTTTAATAAAACAAATGTAGTTACGGATCCCTTGTACGAAATTGTTAGAATCGGTTGGCTTCTTTCTGTTCACGTAGTGTTTACATGCAATTACATCATTATCATTGGTTTGTTCTTGTATCTTTATTTACAGGCAACCAATTCAGAAAACCATGTAACTGCGTGAACCCTAGTAAATCTCATGAATTCTATAATGCCAATTAGTCATTTTGAATTAGATCATGAATGACTGAAGGTAATATCGTTGGGAAAAGTCACGTCAGCAATTGATAATATAAACAGATGTATATATAAATAAGTATTAACAGACTTAGATAGATAGATAGATAGATAGATAGATAGATATGAACAGATTGAGATAGATAGATATACATATATCTTAAAACACGGTGATAGATAGATACGTATATACATATATACATCCATAAATACATGTATACATAGACGCATAGATGGATAGATCAATCGATAGAGTTCGATAAATAGATAGATATGGACAGATTTCGAAAGATATATAGACAGACTTAGATAAATAGTGTTATGGGATCTTACACATGAAAACATAATGGACTATTCCATACGTAATAAATACTGCGCCTCAAGAGGAAGCAGGGAGTTCAGCCTGAAGTCTGGAATGAGGTCCGTCAGGAGACTGTCAGTCAGTCAGAGCGAGTCAGTCAGTCGAGTCAGAGGCAGTCCGAAACAAAGTCGCGTTCAAGCAATTACTACTAAAACTGATTTTTCGTACTAACACTTTCTATATCTCTGTATATATTCCTGTTTGTAATATATCAGTGTTATTCCTTATCCGTGTTCGAGTTCTTCTTTATTGGTTCTACCTTGGACTATAGCAGGTAGATAGATAGATAGATAGATAGATAGATAGATATGAATAGATTGAGATAGATAGAGATAGATATGAAAACACTGTGATATATAGATAGATACATACATACATACATACATACAGACATAATTTTCCCTGATGAAATATCGATTGATGACATCCACCTTCTAAGGGTTATTTTCCTTTGTGATCACGGTAAATGAAAATTCTTCAATAGTTCAGGAAGTTGATTTTAAGACCATTTAATAATATCCTCTTCAGAAAATGGTGATGAAAACGTTTTCAATTCACTTGCCTTCCAATGGTTCCATCACGTCTTCCCATGTTTGCGTTTCTATTATTTTTCGCTCTTTTCTGAGCAATTTAAGTCATTGTCACTGATTTTATATATATTATGTATTATATTATTATATTATGTATATTATATATTATATTATAGAATTATATATTTTTTATTTATATATTCCGCTTTTTAATGAGCTAAAGGCAATCTATTTATCAAGATAACACTATTTTCTGGAAGATATTATTTGCAATAGATGACTTAACCCTCGAGCGTCTGCCATTGGATGTTCAGTTTACTGACTCTGGTAATATAAAATACATCGTTTTGTCCTCTCTGTCATGAATATTAAAACTCATGAATAACAAAATTGTCCTCAATAAAAATACATGATAGCATTTTTCTTCATATGGAAACGTTTTCCACAGGAGAGGTCGATAAAACCAAGACGAAAATAACGAAAGATTTTTAAAAAGAGAGTTTAATCTAAACGTTTCTATATTATTAAGTTGGTGCAAAAACAATCACGTAATAATGTCGTTTTTTGACGTTAAAAATACGTAAAAAAAAACGACATTATTACGTGATTGTTTTTGCACCAACGTAATATTAATAAGAAGACGAGTTGTTTCGGGAAAGAGGAATAACAAATTTAAAAAAAGGAGACGAAGAGTAAATTGAACGTTTATTTAATTTGATTTTCCTTCCAAAAGAATTACTTGTTTTAGTGTCTGATCGAACACGTTTTCTTTAATGTATATTTACTTAATCGATCTGAGGATACAATTTCTGTATTCCTTGTCGGAGAAGAAAGAGGTGAAAGTATTTTCTTTTATGGAAAAAATGGAAAAAATATATTAAATGGGAAACATTTTTTCATCGGCGGCAAGTAAGAGAGATATGTATAGAAAATAAGTCGTATTTCATGGCTTCTAGGCAATTGTTAGTAGTTGGAGTCGTCTTACATCGACGTGCACCTCTGGCAGATCGAGTTCTTTTCTCACTGAATTTCTGCAATGAAGTCAACAAAGACAAAACGGGTGACACATTTTTTCCAATACATTACATTCGTATGGTTAACTTTTTCTGCTATATAGAAATGTACATATATCACACATATACATATATATGAATATATACATATATATGAATATATATATATATATATATATATATGTATATATCGATGTCAGTCAGTTAATTATATATCTATCTATCTACATATTTATTATCTCTCTCTAACCCCCTCTCTCTCTCTCTCTCTATATATATATATATATATATATATATATATATAAATATATATATTAATATATATATATATATATAAATATATATATTAATATATATATATATATATATATATATATAAATATATATATATATATATATAAATATATATATATATATATATATAAATATATATATATATAAATATATATATATATATATATATGGCAGTCTGTTCATTATATATCTATCTGCATGTTTATCATATGTCGCTCTAATCTCTCTCTCTCTATATCTCTCTCTCTCTCTATATATATATATATATATATATATATATATATCGCTGTCAGTCTATTCATTATCTAAGTCTGTTCATATCTGTCTCTCTATCTATGTATCTTAGACTTTTCATCATCTGTCTCAGTATTTTCATCTATCTATCTATCTATCTATCTATCTCTGTTTCTCATCTCTCTCTCTCTGTCTCCAACCTCTCTCCAGGTCTTTCTCTCTGTCTCTCTTTATATATATATATATATATATATATATATATATATATATATATATATATATATATATATATATATAGATAGATAGATACTTTCTCTTCCACTCACCCTCTCTTCACCTATATATATATATATATATATATATATATATATATATATATATATATATATAATTAGGGAGATAGGGAGCCAATGGAAGACAGAGAAAAGCCTACAGGGCTGAATATCAGGAAGTAAATCTTGTCTGAAACATAGGCAGGTTTTTAGCGACATATAACGTTCAAATACACCTGTAATATATATATATATATATATATATATATATATATATATATATATATATATAGAGAGAGAGAGAGAGGGGGGGAGGAGGAATAGAAAGACAAAAGATCAAGGAGAAATAGATTGATTACAGATGTTAATTTACAAAAATATTATTTAATATAATATATTTCTATACTCCGCATTTTAATGCGACTGATTCACTTCAACAAAAATAAGATTCATTTATTGTATTCAATAAAAATAAAATTTATCTAATATCTGTCAGGATTGATTACTACATAAGTGAATCGGTTTTAGAAACCATTTTATTCATGCAGATATTAATAAATTCAATCGACACGTTTTGTCTGTGAAATGTTTTAGTGTCTTTTGCACTTTCCGAATAAATTATTTTAAAATCTGATCATATTTTTGTTCTAATTTTGTGATATAATTTCCGTATCAGGAACTGAATCTTGACAAAATCGTATGCACTGATTTCTTTAGTGACCCTTTTCATTCAAATATTAGAATGGTTTTACAGAGCCTGAAAGAAACACAGGAAACGAAGATTTGAATTTCACACATAGCGTGGCGTTTGCAAGCACCAGTCTAAACTACAGAAAAATATCGAATTCTCGAGAATGATCAAAAATAAATGAAACAATAAGATAAGAATAAAAGTATTTTGATCCGAACGTGAAATAAATTATTTGAAAATGGGAAAAGTATAATAAAAAAAACATTAGATCATTTCCTTGCAATTTATCAAAACAGGTTGCCATACACACACACACACACACATTTCAAATTTTGTAGTGTTATAACACGCATATGTTATAATTTTGTGTGCGTGTATATATATATATATATATATAACATTCACAAAAACAATATATATATATATATACAATATATATATATATATATATATATATATATATATATATATATATACAATATATATATAAGGCTCAAACACTAATATTCCATGGTTATAATTTGTTATATTGGAATCGTATTTCAAATTTGTTGGTCTGATGAATTGGATCATGATTACGATTCCAATGTAATAAATTTTAACCATGAAATATTAGTCTTTTGAGCCTTTTATATTATATTCTGATTCTGTCATAGACATTGAGTTCCCCCTGGATTATATCTTCTTGGGAATTATATATATATATATATATATATATATATATATATATATATATATATATATATATATATTATCCTTAAGCAGAAAAACAATTTTGCCACCAGTTCAAGAAAAGCATCTGGGTTACTACTACACAATAGACAATCGACAATGGTTAAACATCGAAAAACATAAGGAAAATTAATTCATTTTAACCCTAAAACATTAACCATGGTATATAGTACCCAGCGCAAATTTTCCTATTCTTAATTACAATTTTCAGTACCTGATTTTCTTACCTAAATAATGTTTTTCAGTTCCTATTAATGTTAACTCAATCTACAAAGGTTGAAGTGCCTGCATGTAAAATATTTCAAATAAAGATTTATATTTAATGTTTTTTTTTTGATATTTTCAAAATTGACTATGATATACCCATGGTTAGTAGTGGTGTAACTTTAATTGACGGTTAGTGTTCTAGGTTTAATAACATGAGAAAATATAATCTGTTTGCCTGATGAAGGTCGTCAGACTGGAAACACGTGTAGCAAATATATGGAAAATCACGTATCATATATACTTTAAAAAATCCACATTATAACCAAAGACGTTTGTAGTGTCTCTCTTCTATTTAAAATATACACTTTTCTCTCTTCTATTCAAAATATACACTTCCCTATATATGTGTATATATTGCAAACAAGAATCTGTAAAATATACGATCGTGACGGGTCATGTCTTCAGTCACATTCTCATCGATGTGACGTGACATCAATCTGTCTTTTCAACAAAGACGTTCATGACAGCTACTCTAACGAGCTTTATTCTCTGGTGTACACACTGCGTGAATGTAAGCGGAAAAACCTTCATCTGGGTCCCCCAACTCGTTTACGGTTGGAATGACTAAATGCAACCACCACTTCTACTCCAATAGTTACGTTCGTCGCAGTTCCACATGTGAAACTCATTTCTGTTTCCTTGCTTCCCTGATAACTACAATCTTTACAAATTTAGATTAAACGTCAAATAACCATCTTTTGACTTCTGTAATCCCGTTCACATTTGAACTTTCCTCAATCCTCCCTATAATCAAATTTTTCTATCCCTTTCATCCCCTGTAACCCTCTGCGTACTAGTGGCATTACTGGATTGTTTGGGATAAAATGACTGCACCGATATATATATATATATATATATATATATATATATATATATATATAATAAAAAAGGCTTAAACACTTATTATATCCTTACTCAGTCCTGGACATTGAGTTCAACCTGGATTCTATCCTCTCGGAATTTTTTATTCTAAAAATATACATGTGTGTATATGCACCTGTGTATTTTGCATATATATGTGTATATTTACCACTAATATTATCAATACATACATATATATATATATATATATATATATATATATATATATATATATATATATATATATACAGGGTGTCTCAAAATAATGTATACACTCTTAGAATCGTTATAACTTATTCAATTTATGTTTTTTGACTATAAGATTAATACAAGAGAAAGAATACACATTTAAAGAATTTGAGAAAAAAAGAAAAAAACATAGAAAAATAAATTTAATAGGATAAAAGCTATTCGGGTCAATGGCAGATTGTTCATATAATAATGAATTCGCATCAAGTGCTCAAACTGGTTGCCGTTTTGTTCAATACACTTTTCATATCTTGAAGAAATAGACCTAGAAACGTCCAGTATCATTTCTTCTGGTATTTGAGCACATTCTTCTTCAATTGCCATTCTCATTTCAGCAATTGTTTCAGGTTTCCTGATGTAAACGTACTCTTTAAAACCCCTACAAAAAGAAAGCCAAGGGTGTCAAATCTGGTGATGTAGGTGGGTATTCAACTGTCCTTCTTTTTCCAATCCATCTGTTTTGTATATTTTCATCCATATAAATTCTCACATCACGCTAAAGTATTATTAACTATTAATATTTAAAGAATGTATACATTATTTTGAGACACCCTGTGTATATATATATATATATATATATATATATATATATCGGGTTGGATTGAGGAATTAGAGAGCCGAGTTCGAATTCCAGTCGAATCCATTACATTCACTTACGTGCTAATTACCCTTGGGAAAGGTATGAATCCTCTTCTTCTCCCTCCAGCTATGGGTAAAATAGCAGGACAGACTGGGTTCTATAGCATTGGATGGCAACTGGTCTAGGAGAAGGACAACTCTGAATTCAAAAGCTGCGGAGGATCGTTTGGGAACCTTGTGGCATTCGGTGCACCAGGTCTCTGTTTTCGTACCTCCAAAAAGTGTGGATGGTCCTGCACGAGGCCTTCCCCACTATAATCAAATCTCATGTGCCGGTGTCGGGCTGCCGGTTTCCTGGAAACTGATCTGCTTGACCCTCATACGTCGAATCTCGACGGGAGAGTCGATCATAAGCAATTTGCTGAAAATAAATATATAAAACTGATCTATATTATTTAATGAAACGTTCATTAATATATATATATATATATATATATATATATATATACACACACACACACACACACACACACACACATATATATATATATATATATATATATATATATATATATATTAATGAACGTTTCATTAAATAATATAGATCAGTTTTATATATTTATTTTCAGCAAATTGCTTTTATATCGTTTGAAAGCTTAATATCATTGAAAGGCGAAAGAAAAATCAATATATTGATACATGTTTTTTAATCCGATCTAAGCTTTCGGCTTACATAAGCTATCATCAGAGATGACAATTACATTGCAATAAATTAAATAATACACGGATGTAGCAACAGCGCTAGTCTGTTTTGTATGCATGGAAGATTTCCAAACAACGGCAAGCTCGTGGATAGTTGTGTTTTAAACAAGGATTCACAATTCCGGAAAATCCTTGCTGAAAACAGAAACTAAAAATTCTTGAAGCTATATACATAAAACAGTCGAAACCTAACCTGAACAAAATAAATTATGAATCTCCACAAATAGTCTTAAATGCTTATAATTGATAACAGAAGCCATTGGTTTATACCAACGGCTTCCCATACATAACATATCGCGTTTTCACTCCTGTATGGTCATGTATGCTGTGATAGGCAGCGGTGCTATTTTCGTTTCGGCTTGTATGCTCCACCATAGAATCTTATCCAAGTATTTATCTACACCCAGCTTTTTTCCCAATATCACCTTTTATAAAAGAATCATTACTCTCCCAGGACTAATGTACACAACGCATATATAAAAAAACAAAAGAAACGATTGAATTCAACACTATAAACAATATTTGTAAATGCGAAAATATTATCTTCAAACAAAAAAAGTAATTGACGTAATTTTTCAGTTGACATTATTAATATAAAATAGCGTTTCTAAATTCTTCTAGATACTTTGTTTCAATAAATTCATTTCGCTTTTGGCCTTGAAAAATCCACATTTCACGAAATACGTCCGCTAAATCTACAGTTTTCCTCTTGTCTTTTTTCCTTAATACACACACACACACGCGCGCGCGCGAGCACACGTAGACAAACATACATACATATATATATATATATATATATATATATATATATATATATATATATTCCTCCATCCCACGCCAATTTTTTCTCCCTCTCACTGTTACTAGTCAGTTAGATTCCTTTCTTTCTCCACATGTTAATTTTTTTATATCTCTTATGGGAAACTTCCTAAGGACCGAAGTGGAAGGCATTCTTCGATAATTGCATTTCTAAATAAAATATTTCAGCCAAATCGTGATTCTCCACCTGATGAAACTTTAAAAATGTTTTCGTTGTTTTAACGTTGAAACAATATGTACAGTTTTGTAATGGGTATGTGCATGTTCTAAAGCAACACTGCATTTATATATATATATATATATATATATATATATATATATATAGGGTGTATCAAAAATACTTTTCAAAACTTTGGGTTTGGGTACCTCCCACTAAAAAAGAACTGCCTAGACCTCCCTTGATTTTTAAGATGGATCTGTGTTGGCAGTAGACTAGGTTACATTTTTCATTCGGGTACATTAGTATTAGGTTGGTGCAAAAATAATGACGTAATGATGTCGTTTTTTGAAGTTAAAAATACGTCAAAAAACGACATTATTACGTCATTATTTTTGCACCAACCTAATATCTAGTCCTTCTTCAACGTTTAACTTCTGTAGTAGTGACGTAGGTCGGAAGTGTTCCGTTTAACAACGGCAGGTTATTCATATCGTGAGCAGTCAGATTTAATTTCAGCATACGGCCGCTTGAATGGTAATGGACGCGGCGCTGCACAGCTGTATCACTTTGTGTTTACAGACTGAAGGCAGTCGAGCCATCCAAAATTTGCAGGTGCTTATCATTTTGTTACTAACTATAAGGAATTTAAATAAATGATTATAGGAACATAAGGGGATCGCTAATATACAAAAGTAAATGCCTTAGTTGCTCAGCTTAACGAAACATAACACAATTTTAATTGTAAAAAATGCTACTCTAAATAATAGAGGAATCAATTAACTGAGACGAAAATGTCTAAAAAGTGGTTTACTCGCTATATCAACCACCGTATATTTGCGTCCAGTTTATTACAATATTTCGCCATTCTTGGCAGATCTTTTATTATGACAGTTTGAGATATTTATTAACAAAGTGAATAAGCAAAAAGAAAAAAAGAATCGATATGAAATCAACTAGATTATATAGACAAATCATATATTAATTATGCAACAAACAATTAAATTTCAAATTATCACCGACGCATTTATTTCGTGCGCAATTTGTCCAATGAATTCCTAAAGGACAAAATGTGTCACTCGACATTGCTCGATTTCATCATAGTAATTTCACACACACACACACACACACACACACACACACACACATATATATATATATATATATATATATATATATATACATGCACACATACCCATATATATATATATATATATATATACATATAGATAGATAGATAGATATTGGTGCATGTTTCATTAAATAATATAAACAAGTTTTGTATTTATTTTATGTAAATTCTTTTCATATCGTCTGATAAGCTTAATAACATTATCATTAAAAGAAGAAAAAATCACAATATTCAGACATATTTTTTAATCCTATCTATGCCTTCGGCTTACATAAGCCTTATCAAAGATGACAATTACATTACAATATATTAAGCAATACACGGACAATACAAAAAGTTTTTTTTTCTGTTTACGTGGAAGAATTCCAAGCAACAACAAAGTCGTGCATACAAGACGCTGGAAGCAAAAATCGCACCGCAACTCATTATGTCACACATAACCACGCGACATGTTTGTTTGTTTGGGTTTTATGGCATATCAACCACTGTGGGTTACTTAATGCCAAATCCAGTTTATATGAATTTTAAATGCCTATTTTGTATGGAATAAAAAACGTGTAGCTGGCAACATTATTTTTTACAAAAAAATGTATAGCTGGAAACATTATGGTTTCAAAAACGTATAGCTGGCAACATTATTTCTTTGCAAAAAACGTTTAGCTGGCAACATAGTTTATTTTGTTCAGGTTAGGTTTCAACTGTTTGATGAATATAGCTTTAAGAATTTTTAGTTTTTGTTTATTGTTTTCATGTTTAAGTATATTTGTGTTGTCTTTAATGAAACATGAATCAAGGAAAAATGCTGCTTTAATACATACAATATATATATATATATATATATATATATATATATATATATATATATATACCTTGTAGGATCCAGGTTTAATTCCTGACGGAGGACACATATTTTCAAAGAAATTTCTCTGGCATTCATTCAGGCCGGTAAATGTAGCGAATACTGTTTATTATAAACAGAGAATTTACTTAAATATATATATATATATATATATATATATATATAAATTGTTCGAATTTTTCATACAGTTCGAATAAATCTGTCTTTTTTCTTTTTGTATTATTCTCATGTCAAACTTGTTGCATTTAATCTATTGTTCTGAAAATTGAGTTTTATATTCATTTTTTTCTTGTACTTATTAACATACAAGATATATCTGGCATCATACAGCCATTAGATTATGAGAAATCGATAAATATTTTCAAAAGTGATGGGTTTACTAATAATGTCGTCGTTTATTAATCATTGGACATGTACAAGAAACCTTTCCGATATTTCAGTGATGGATATTCATGAACACACTTTACCTAAATATTTTGAAAAACCGATGATAGTTATGCTCTTGTATTATATATATATATATATATATATATATATATATATATATATATATATATATATACATATAGATAGATAGATAGATAGAAAGATTTTAGAGTTCCATGAAAATAAGTGGATACAACGTAATAAAAACTCACTATCAAGCCGGGCTTAACTATAAATTTAACAATATAGATAGTATTAATATATAACCCTACAGATCAAAACCTACACACATTTCTAACCCACACAAGAAAGACATGATTACGGAGGTGTTGAGGCCTCACACACACACACACACACACACACACACATATATATATATATATATATATATATATATATATATATATATGCACACACACACACACACTTACACACATCATACTCACTCATTTCTTAATGAAACAAATGATAACACACACCCATAGTAATATACATGCTTACAGACATCATACTCACTCACTCCCTAAGAACCAAATAACACACACTCACTTAACAGTGACACACCTCCTTTCCAGGAACCAATAAAACTGTTACAATGACCAAGGGAATTCAGAGCAGCATGGATCCATTCAGATCTTATCTTAAACTAGCATCATGGCCCGGCGTTGCCCGTGCTTGATTCAAAAATCGTACGGCTCATACAGAAATGCCTATCACTTGACTTAAAATATTTTTGCCCTTCCTTGCCTTTAAAGGAGTGCCCTTTCCCGTGCTGATATTGCTACATGCCTTACTTTTTTTTGTTTTATCTCACACTGCGAATTTTTTCTAAGCTCTATACTAAACTTTAAATCTGTTTCGAAAAACGAACTAAACAAAATGAACACAAAACGATCAGCTTTAGAAAAGGACTCGTAACTGGGAAAACCGATTGAAAAAAGAATATTAACCCTAAATACTTTTTGACACCAAATCTAGTTCTGCAGAATCAGAATCAACATTGAGTTTAAGCAAGTGAATGAGCCAATTGGAGTAAAGCGCCATGCAGATTAAATACTTCCCACTTGTGACGAATGCAGCTATCGAATTTTTTGCATGCAAGCATGGTAGTTAACATTCATGTCAGTCAGCTGTTGGCTCTCACGCTGACCAATAGAATCTTCCTGCCTATTCGTGGCAGCCAGCTCATGGCCGCAAACGACATGAAAACTGCCGTAGAAGCATGAACAAATCGATTATTTCCACTATCGATGGAAGTTGGAAATGCAATGTCGGTCTTGGCCTTCCCACTAACTTGGAGCATGTGCATGTAAATTTTGGGGCAAATCCGTCGAAAATTGCGGCCGTGCATTCGTTACACACACACACACACACACACACACATCCTGCCATTTATAGATAGAGATAATAACTTAAAAAAAAATAAATAAAAATCAAAAATCAAAAAATGAAAACTACAGACAAAAGTTCATTTTCTCCATCAAGACATTCATTTCTGTAGTTTACTGCAACCAGCAAGCAGAAAATTATTATTCTCATAATAATGGCTATGTTTGCCGAAACTAGTCGTGGAATCTAAATGAAATAACAATAAAAACGAAGGACTGAAGATTTTAATGTTTTCATATTTTTTATTGTTCAGTATGTATATATATATATATATATATATATATATATATATATATATATATATATATATATATATATATAGAGAGAGAGAGAGAGAGAGAGAGATTCTTTATATGTAAAAAAATCCATGTATTGAAGTGCGACAGTGGGACTAACTTTGTGTTCTGTTCACAAATTCCGTTTAGTTGGAAATCACGTCAATAAGAACAGGTTGAGCCGACCTGTAAAATTTGATAGGGACTTGATTGCTGTGTGTATGTCTCATGACCTGTTGATGTGAAAATCACCAACCTGTTAGCTCTGAGCAGCGAGTACAATAATAGTTTTACCTTTCATCTTACTGATTTACTCGATGTGGAAAAAGCTGCCGTCAACTATTAAAAAAAATACAAAATCTCTGCTATATAGAACACGGTGTGGGATCTTACCAGCTTTTAAATTAAAAAAAATCTCGTCAGCTTTACGACCAATTACAAAAGAATCAAAACAATGCAGTAAGTCATAGGTACAAACCTATGCTTAGAAGAGAATAACATAAAAATATAGAGTACAAATTCTGACATCAAAAGGTATATCATTTTTCATCTATCTATCTATCTATCTCATTTCGCTCATATCTATGTATCTAAGTTTGCTCATATCTAACTAAGTTTGCTCCTATCTATCTATCTATCTCAGTTCGCTCATATCTATCTATCTATCTATCTCAGTTCGCTCATATCTATCTATCTATCTATCTATCTATCTATCTATCTATCTCAGTCCGCTCATATCTATCTATCTATCTATCTATCTATCTATCTATCTATCTATCTATCTATCTATCTATCTAAGTCAGTTCATATCTATCTATCTTTCTATCTATCTATCTCTGTATCTATCTATATATCGATCTATCTCAGTCCACTCATATCTATCTATCTATCTATCTATCTATCTATCTCAGTCCGCTCATATCTATCTATCTATCTATCTATCTATCTATCTATCTCAGTCCGTTCATATCTATCTATCTATCTATCTCAGTCCGCTCATATCTATCTATCTATCTATCTATCTATCTATCTATCTATCTATCTATCTATCTCGGTCCGTTCATATCTATCTATCTATCTATCTATCTCAGTCAGTTCATATCTATCTATCTATCTATCTATCTATCTATCTATCTCAGTCCGTTCATATCTATCTATCTATCTATCTATCTATCTATCTATCTCGGTCCGTTCATATCTATCTATCTATCTATCTATCTCAGTCAGTTCATATCTATCTATCTATCTATCTATCTCAGTCAGTTCATATCTATCTATCTATCTATCTATCTATCTATCTATCTATCTATCTATCTCAGTCCGCTCATATCTATCTATCTATCTATCTCAGTCCGCTCATATCTATCTATCTATCTATCTATCTCAGTCCGCTCATATCTATCTATCTATCTATCTATCTATCTATCTATCTATCTAAGTCCGTTCATATCTATCTATCTATCTATCTATCTATCTATCTATCTATTGTTCCTGTCCATTAAACTCTATTATAAATTTAGCCAATGCCGTCAAGAATAAGTGCCATATTGTGGACATAATGTAATATTATTTCACATGTGAACCTTCAAATATACATTTTAATAAAATGATATTTTTTAATCTACATAGCAATGGGGGTTCGGTTTATTGTTCATTATCCCTATAAAACTGAACCTCCAATTTATGTCCAGTAGAATCTTATATTAATACTAGTTATTCCATATCACATGTAGTGGATCATTTTTTTTACGTTCAAATAAACGCTAAGCATGACTGTCAGCCGTTGCATATAGAAGCAAAGAAAATAAAATAGAGTAATTTATAGCAAAAAATACTTTTGTATTGCTACTTGGACCCCTGAACGACACACAGTTTTGTATTACTACGTACACCTCTGAAGATGATCCGGGAAGAAGATCGAATGTACCGAAATAAAAATAAAATATATTGTCATCCACAGACAGACTGTTTCGCTATATCACAGCTCATCACTGTGTCTAGAGGTCCGGTTGCCTCTAGCTAAGATCAAAACACGACTGAATAGGATATATATATATATATATATATATATATATATATATATATATATATATATATATATATATATATGTTTAACTGATTCCCATTTAATGTTCTATAAATTAATTTATTTGTTTACATCATCATCAAAACTGTTTCGATTTGAGGTCATGAATTAACATGTTCTCTCATCTTCAGTGTCATTGTATACTGATTCGACAATATTTTGCCTGCTTTCTTTGTCCTCTGCGAGTTTGCGGTTTCGTTGCATATCTTCCTTGATTGCAAATTTCTCCAAAGGAAAAGTGAGATCTTTCTGCCTTGTTCTTTGAATGTCTCGGTCAGTGTTGTGACTATGGTGGTTCTTGGATGTCCTCTGAACTTTTTGAAACCAGTATTTTCAAAGCAAAACTCCATGGCTGTGTTAACTGGGTATTCCGGATCCATTCTGTTTGTTGACATTCGTATGTTTTAAATTAATCAGCGATCTGTATTACAAACACACGGTCTGATATTTTCCATCATCGATGTACATTATTCCTCAATTTACTGTTAACGACAAATTCGTTTCCATAATGCTTGAATTCTGTCTCTAAATATATCTTCTGGTGTTTGTTTTTGCCTATGATACTGTTCAAATAGGCCCAAATTTTCATTTTCCGAATATTGTTTTTATGCAACGTCTTAAACTTAAATAACTTCGCAGTAACTAGAGCATCCATTACCTTCTCCACGAAACCATGACATATTTTGCTAATAGTGACCATGACATATTTTTTAAGTCCTTACTATTATAAGTAAGTTTTCACATGTGTCTTTTTAATAATTTTTTTCTCGGTGGAGTGTGGCATTTCTTTATGTCGCAAAGATATATTACTTTGCACGTTTCCATCGAACAGTCTATGTCTTTCATAACAAATGCACTGCCACCTGGCGTCGCCAATGTACAGATGCTAAATCTCTATTGTACTCGAGCCGACATTACAATTGGAGTATTATTTAGTAATACATTCCTGTACTATCATATTAACGCTTATTTTAGAGTGCACGTGCGTCAAGCAAACATGTTTTATAAATTAAGCAGAGTTGAGATGCTATACAATAAACGAGACACGTCCCCTGTTAGAAATGATGGCGTTAGCTTCGTAAATTTACAAAAAAAAAAAAATAAATAAAAAAGTTTCGTGGAATCTAAGAGGCTCAAGTAAATTAGAATTTTATTTATCAGAAATAAAATCTAGAATCCCACAAGTTCTTTGGGCAGAAAAGTTATGAGGAACTAGAAGCTGTTCTGGAAAAAATAAGCCGATCTGGGATTTTGAGACGCAGACAGATCATCCTTTTCTACTAGGAATATCAGTCGTAATCCTGATTGACGAAGAAAAAGGCCTGTCAGACATTGGATTAAGCCATCCTAACTGAGCTTAGGGTCAGTGGAAAATGAAATGAATAAATAACAGGTAAAAAGAAATAAAATAAATAATATGCTGAAAACCGTTCATGAGTAAGAATTCAGATATTATAAAAGATAATAAGAAAATTTTGGCAGACAAAGAACTTTGACTACCCGTGATGATAATAATGGCGTCTTTACTTCCGATCATAGCGGTACGTGTTAATGCCAATATGAAGGATAGACTTTCGGATACTGATATATTATAGCAAGTAGACACTGACTTCTTAAAATATAGGGAGTATTTCTTGTTTTCTTGTGATTTATGAAGAAAACGGAAAGGGCTTACGGACATATCACGGTGAAACACCAGTTCCCATTCGATCACCGATTTTAGCCAATATCGAGCCTGGTCGGGACCTAGATGGTTGATCGCCTGGAAATACCAGGTGGTGTAAGCTTGGATGTGCAGGTGGTGTAATGGATAATAGCTCCGAATTGTTAATCGGTGAATCGAGTTCAAATTCCCGTTGGTTTTGGTATATTCACTTACGGGAAAGATATGAACACAACCCTCTCTCCCCCCATCCATGGGTTAATTAGTAAAATTTGTATTGCTAAATCATTATAATCTAAAAACATTCTTACAATTTAGAATTATTTTCTGGCTTTCAATAAATCTCCATCTTTTTTTTTGAATCCCGTTCACATTTGTTTCTTTCCTCAAACCTTCCTAATCTCAGTGTTCTCTTTCACATTCACTCCCTGTAACCCCCTGCGTATTATTGGCATTCCCGCCTTGCTTAGGATGAAATGATTTAAAAAACAAGAAAAGAAAAAAAAAGAAATTGAATTTTTGAAGATCAAAGCCTGAAGATTTTTCCACAAGCGAGAAGTGCGAGAGAAGAAACATTTAATATCTGTCTGTATTTCCGAGATGAGATATTATAATTATCGATGTTATTTGGGCTATTGACCTCATCTTTACTGCAATATTCACGACGTTTCGGTCGTTGTACGCTCTGGCCTTCTTCAGCTGATTGAAATTTGGAACCGAACTCTGTCTTTCGTCCCCTGGGGTAGATTGTTCTAGTTGCACGTGACATGCCTCTTCTGAATGTCTCAGTTATCTCACTTTAACTTAAATCTCCAAGATTTGTCCAACTGCATTAGGCCGGTATTGAAGTCACAATTCTTTGGATCCAACCAACAATTTTACCCACTGGGTCACTTGAAACGTCGTGAATATGGCAATGAAGATGAGGACAACTGTCTGAACAATATAAATAGGGAAAATAGTTACAGTACCTCATCTCAGACATATAAACAGATGAGGAACACAATTCGAACAATATAAATAGTGCAAAGAGTTACAAAATTTCAGCTCAGAATTATAGATAAATATTGAAGCTGAATGTGGCAATAAAGATTAGGACATCCCTCCGAACAAGGTAAATAATGTAAATAATTACAATACCCCATCTCAGATATATAGGGAGATCTGGAGGATGGCCGGAGCGTAAAACGGCCGAAACGTTAAGAATATGGCAATGAAGATAAGGACAACATTTCGAATAATGTAATTTATGCAAATGAAAAACATTCAGTGTATAATTTATGGTTGTATCTCGCCATTTCATCACTAAAATGTTTAGACTCACATATTTGTACGCTTAATTTGGTGAATTTCATGTTCGAAAGAGAAAAAGCTCATACATAAAATTACCATGAATATATTTACAGAAACAAGTACATGGAAGTTATGTCACGGCGTTGGGAAAGTGACTGAAGCCGAGATGCCAGATCAGGACCAATAACATTACACAATCTTCTTTGGAATTTATTAAGATTCTCTGTATAAAGGGTAAGAAAAAAGTGGTGAACTACAGTTATTAAATATTGCGATTTTACAAGCGTAGCTTAGATGTAGCACAGGGCCGAAATATGGGAAACCCAGTGAGGATCGAACTCACTACTCAGTACTATTTGTTCTAGCGAGATAAGCTTACTAACCATTACACCATCCCGAGGTGCCCCAAATTTATTTAATATATAATTACACTTGAAAATGTTGTTGATATGTCCCGGAAGGGGATATATTTGATCTAAGTAGCTAAGTGGGTTTGGCTATTATAACCAAGTAGAATACGATAGCAGTAATCGACTGGTACGCGTCATAGTCGCAGGCAAGAAGTGTAGATCAATGGTGTAGTCCAATGGGCGTCGTTATAGACTTAACTCTCAGACTAAGGCTTTCTGACTCTGCCGTACCTACACGTCCGTCTGTATTTATGACGGACACCAGCCAATCAAATTCCAGTGAGGGGGGAACACAGGTGTATGCATATTCCATTAAATCAAATTGTTTACTATTTATTTGTTTCATGCGGTATTCAAAATGTCCTCCTTTGAAAACATTTTAATTCTATGCCTGCATGATTCATTAACATGTCAGAAAGTTTTCTCTGCCATTTTACTGCATTCATATTTAATTCTTTAAGTTTCATCAATTTTTCTTAGAAGTGTCTATTAGGTTGGTGCAAAAATAGTGACGTAATAATGTCGTTTTTTGTCCTTAAAAAATACGTTAAAAAACGTCATTATTTTTAACCAACCTAATAATAACGAACTGAATTCAAATGGTCCCACCGAAAAAGAAAATACATGTGTGTAATGTCTGTTTACCTCGGTGGCCACTCAACAGGATCTCTTTGACATTAACCCCTATGGTGCTGGGGAAATGGAGAACAGAAACGATTTTCACAGTTATAGCATCTTTCTCACATAATTTAATTGCAATACATGGAAGGTTATCCGTGAGTATGGAAATACTTTATTAAAAATAAGCAGGCATATGTCTCTTACTTATTTAATCATATATATATATATATATATATATATATATATATAATATAGATTTGTTAGTTAATAAAACAAGGACAAACGAAAGAGTGCCAATATAATCAGAACGATAAACATTTATTAAATATTAACCATGTGACAGAACTGAAGCACTAAGTGAACATTTTTAATTTCGGAATGTTCAGACACGCCTGTGTCCTTTATCAACGGACCTAGGAATAAATAGAGAAATTAGAATTACTCACTGACAGATTCTTTTGTAGATGGTGTATTTTCTGTATTTTATGGCATTTGGGAAATGGAAAATAAAAAAGATTTTGATAGTTATAGCACATTCCTCGCATCATTTAACCGCAATACACGGAAGATTATCCGTGAGTATGAATAGATTTGATTAAAAATAAGTAGACATAATGAGTAGACATTTGCCTCAAACTTTGCAGAAGCCCAAGACCAGATGTGACAGAAATATATAATGCATGGACGAGGCTTATAGAAACAAGACTGTAAAAAACAGGGATTAAGAAGATAATGACTGAGATCGCATTTAAATCTTTGAAGATAAAATTTGACTGGAAAGCAAGAGGCCAAAAGAGAGTTACACAAGCGAGAAGTGCGAGAGAAAAAATAACCTTTTAGCTGTGAACTTACTGATACATCTAGCAATTTCAACTGTAAATTGATGAGATCTTGCCACCAATTTAGTCTCAGGGCGTAGGCAATCATGACACTTCACTGTCCAGTATCCATTGTTACTCTCAGTAAGTTTCGTCCCTTTTCCAGACCATATTCTATCATCCACTTGCTTAATTCTGCCAGGTATATCATACGTTGATTTTCCTTGCGTCTCTTTCCCTCTATTTGACCTGTGAGTAACTGGTTCTCCTTCTTTTTCAAAACACATTTTAATTCTGTGCATGCATTATTCATGAACACGTCAGAGAGTTTCGCCTGTCATTTTATTAAATACATATTTCTTCAAGAGCCTCAGTTTGTGTCTGATATAGAAATAAATTCAAATGACCCCACAGAAAAAAATTCAAGTGTGTGATGCCTACTGGCCGCAGTGGCCACGCAACAGGACATATTCATTAACCCCTATGATTCGTGACTTTTGCCTCACCCTGTACAGAGCTGAAGACAGACCAGATGCGACAGAAATATTTAATACATGGATGAAAATTAAACAAAGAATAATGGAAAAGAATTTTTAAAAAATGAGGATTAAGAAAATAATGATTGAGATTACATTTAAACTTTTCAGATTAAAGTTGAGTGGGAAGCAAGAAGCCAGAAGAGATTTCCACAAGCGAGAAGTGCGAGAAAATAAAATTTTAGCAGTGAAATTGCTGATACATCTAGCGATTTCAACTGTAAAATGATGAGATCTTGCCATCAGCTCAGTCTATCATATGATGAGATCTTGCCACCAATATAGTCTATAATATTGTAGAAGCCACGATGACATAGGACGTAGGCAATCATGGCTCTCCACTAGTCCCGATCCATTATGTTCTCAATAAGTTTCGTCCCTCTGTCACCTTTCCTAGACCATGTTCTGTCAGCCAGTTACTTAAGCCTGCCAGGGATATCATGGGTTGCTTTTCGTTGTCTCTCTTTCCATCTATTCGACTCGTGAGTATCAGATTCTCCTTCAAAACACACTTCAGTTATTGCATTCATATTTTTCAAGTTTTTTAATTTGTCTGATATAGAAATGAATTCAAATGGCACCACAGAAAAAAAAATTACAAGTGTGTGATGTCCAGTGCCTTCGATGGCCACTCAACGGGAGCGCTTCGATATATTCATTAACTCCTACGGTGTGTGAATTTTGCGTCACCCTGTACAGAGCTGAAGCCTCAAACCAGATGTGACAGAAACATACAATGCATGGACGTGTGTTAAATAAACAAGAATACTGTAAAATATAGTGATTAAGAAGATAATGCGATCGCATTTAAATTTCTGAAAATTAAAGTTGAGTGGTAAACAAGAATCCAGAAGAGATTTCCACAAGCTAGAAAATAAAATTTTAGTAGCGAAATTGCTGATACATGTAGCGATTACAACTGTAAAATGATGAGATCTTGCCAGCAATTAAGTATAGCTCTTAAATTCATTAAGTCTAGATACCAAAATGGAAAGTAATATTTATTTTGAATAGTACGAAAATGTGGCACAAGATCATCAGAAAGACAGAAGTCTTCAATCTGTCTGAACTTAAACTTAGGTAAACGATTAATGATGCAAGCATCTACAGTATTTCTTACACCTAAAGAGCACAGTCTTAATTACTATTCTTACTACAGCCACCATAATATCCCAAAATTTATATCAAAGTGGAAAATTCTTCGGAATAATTACCATGAAAGTATTTATAAAAAAAAAGGTATGTTATGATAGTGGGAAAAGGGACTGAAGCCGTGATGCCATAAATAACATTGTAGAATACACGACGACATGCTTCATAAATTTTCACAATACATCTATATTTAAATACCAGAATAAGTATATTAATGTCGATGTAAAGATGTATTGCACCCATGGGAGATTCGTCTGTCGCTCAATCAGATTACTTTAAAATATTTCGAGGTTAATATCATTGGCAATTGCTAGTACAGGAGGGAAAGATGTTAGAAAAAAGAAACATCTGAAGTTGAAAATTATTAATAAGAGATACCAAAATCAAACAGAAATAGGGCCAATCAATAAACAGATGAAGAAGGGTATTGAAGCAACAGAAATACGATTATACAAGATATTGAGAATAACATCTGAATATATAAACCAGGAGGAATTTTTATTGAATATTGAAAGATAATGCATCATTATACTTAATAGAAGCATAAGACATATACATTTCTATGCTAATGAGGAAATAAGACATGGAAACATTGATACTCATAGGAGAAATTAGAGTCAAGAGCGAAACTGCGCATAAGATACCTAGAGAGCCTGAGTAAATTGATAGCGAAACAAAATTTAGGAGAGATAAAGAAGAAAGTATTTTCAAAAAAGTTACAAAGAACAGAAAAATGTGGAGAGCCATGTATGCTAACCTCCTGAAGTGACACGGCACATAGAAGAATAAGTGATCAAACCTAAAGACAGAGGAGATATTTAGCCAACTTCTGTCCATAAAACTAATAAAAATATTATAGATTTAATTTTTTTTATCGTTGAAGATTGGTTTCCGTATCTTAGGAGCGAAGGTTTAAAAAATCAGTCCAGAGGTCCTGTTAGGTATCAAAGTGGTCGATACATAAAGTCACTTATATTCAACGTCAGTATATGTGAATTAGAATGAAAGAGTTCTTAAAAAAATGTCAGAAAGAAAATAATAGAACATTTCTTTATTGAAAACAATGATATTAAGCTCCCCGGTTAAGATTAGTGATGAGCGAAATTGTTCAAAGACAAGAACTTTTATTTTTTCTCCTGAAATTGGTTCAGATGTACAACTTTTACGCAAACAGGAGAAACGGAATCAAAAAAAAAATAATCAAATAGTAGTTGAAGGTATATTTTTATGAATAATTGGAATCTATCTATCTATCTATCTATCTATCTATCTATCTATCTATCTATCTATCTCAGTCTACCCGTACCTGTCTCCGTTTCTTTCTATCTATCTATCTATCTATCTATCTATCTATCTATCTATCTATCTATCTATCTATCTATCTCAGTCTACCCGTATCTGTCACCGTTTCTTCCTATCTCTCTCTCTACATATATATATATATATATATATATATATATATATATATATATATATATATATATACAATAATTCCTTATTTATTTATGGAGGAGTAGAGATCAATTTCGGAGAGTATTTATAACATGATTTTTCAAAAATGCATGAAGGCTGTCGGTTACAAGCGACCTTCAGAACATTCATCCATTAATAAATATGTATGTATGTATTTATGCATCCATAATACACACACAAACAAACACACATACACACACACACACATATATATATGCATGTATATATGTTTATGTACATATATATGTTTATAAAGTATATATATATGTATATATAAATATACATTATATATATATATATTTTCGTATATATACACATATATGATTATATATATAAATATATATATATATAGAGAGAGAGAGATAAATTGTATACATATATAAATATATATTTTATTTATATAGATATGTATATGGAGGCAACATATATTCTTGCAAACATGATGTATAGAAACATAAACGATATTGTATCTATTTTCCTACTGATCCTTTACCATTCTCTAATCAGTTCCTTGATATTAAGATGAAATTCATCAATGAAGTCGCTGTAATTTTTCCTACTCAAGTACTTTCGATTTAGTGCGTGATCATCTTCAAGTGTAAATTACAAATACAACCTTATATAACATTACATTTATGAATGTATATGCATCAATATATAAATATATATATATATATACAAGAATAAAGAATTACAGATTCTTTATATGGGCATATATAGGACTAAATTTTTCTTCTAGTTTTTTAAATATATCTGAAAATTATACGTACACACACACATACACACACACACATATATATATATATATATATATATAAAGTATGGATATATATACATATAAATATATAAAGTATGGATATATATATATATATATATATATATATATATATATATATATATATATATATAACTATACACACGTATATACATGTATTAAAATAGTAAAAAATAACACTGTTCTTAGCAATTAATTTAATTTTAAAGAAAAAGCAGTGCTCGATAAAAACAGTAGAGCATAATATTCATAAAAAAGAAAATAATTATAATACAAACATAAACAAATACACACACACACACACACACATATATATATATATATATATATATATATATATATATATATATTTTTATATAATTTATAAAGAGAAAAACCCCAATTTTTTCGATTATAATGTATTTTTTTTAATTTTATTATTTTATTTCTTCTATATATTTCGCTGCATGTGTTTTTGGGTCCTGTGACCTTTATTAGGTGAAGAATGGATATTTCCGTATATTATGAAATTATATGAATTTCCTTTCTTCTTCCTATGTTAAATCTTTAAACCATTCTCACTTGTGCGTATATATATATATATATATATATATATATATATATATATATATATATATATATATATATATATATATATATATAAGGACTCCTCAAAAGAGACTAAATAAAAAGCAGCCCATAAAAAATATCTGGAAAACAAGTGGATTGTCGATAGATTGACGCCTCTGTTCTTTGTAGATGTATGTAATTTGGTCAATAATTCAAAGCTTCTTCGATTGAATGGAATCAATGCAAGATCCTCGACATTCGTCTTCGAGATTGCTAAATTTTTAAAATAAATGATGAAAGTGTGAATTCGCCTTACCAATTTTTACCACATGATTTATTTAAGAAGAGCCAATTTTTTTTGATGAGGAAGATTTATGGCAGCTCTAAAGAATGGGGTAAAAATATAACTAAACGATAGAAACATACAATAAGCCAATAAATGAATAATATATAGAAGACAACGAGAGGGATTAAGGTAATTAAGAAAGAAAAAAAAAGAAAGACAGAATGGCGGAAAGAAAGAAAGACAGAAAGGAAGAAAAACAATGATAGAAATAAATAAATAAATAAATAATAGAAGAAAGAAAGAAAGGAAGAAAGAAACACAGAAAGATATAAAGTAAGATAAACCGAAATAAAGAAAGGTAGAAAGAAAGAAAGAAAGAAAGAAAGAAAGAAAGAAAGAAAGAATGGTCGAAAGAAAGACAGAAAGGACAGAAAGAAAAAAGTCAGAAAGAAAGAAAGAAAAAGAAAGAAAGAAAAAGAAAAAATGAAAGAAAGAAAGATAAAAAAAGAAAGAAAGAAAAAAGAAAGAAAATAGACAGAATGGCAAAAAGAAAGAAAGACAGAACGGAAGAAAAATCAAAGATGGAAATAAATAAAGATATACTGAAAGAAATATATACAGGAAGGAATAAAGAAAGAACGAAAGAATGGTCGAAAGAAAGACAGAAAGAAGGACAGAAAGAAAAAAGTCAGAAAGAAAGAAAGAAAGAAAGAAAGAAAGAAAAAGAAAGAAAAATGAAAGAAAAAGAAAGAAAAAATGAAAGAAAGAAAGAAAGATAAAAATGAAAGAAAGAAAAAAGAAAAAAGAAAGATAGACAGAATGGCTGAAAGAAAGAAAGAAAGGAAGAAAAATCAAAGATAGAAATAAATAAATAAAGATATACTGAAAGAAATAAATACAGGAAGGAATAAAGAAAGAAAGAAAGAAAGAAAGGAAGAAAGACAGAAAGAACTAAATAAATAAATAAAGAAAGAAAGAAAGAAAGAAGGGCAGAAAGAAAAAGGACAGACAGAAAGAAAGAAAGAAAGATATAAGGAAATAAATGAAGAAAGAAAGAAAGAAAGAAAGAAAGGGTGTATGAATGAATGAATGAATTAAATAAATGAATGGAGAGATAAATAAATAAACTGAAACGAAAAATTTATGATAAATGAACAATGAAAAGAAAAGAGAGAAAAATAACCCGAAATGAAGAAAGAAAGAAAGAATAAAAATAAATTTAGTAATAATAACAGATTCACTTCATTCATTCACGATATGCACCCGTACACAAGCCTCTATATACACAGACTTCTAAGGAATAGTATTGTTCAGCCTGAAGATCGTATGTCAGCATGAAGCAGACAATCAATGACATTTTGACAGAAAGCATTTATACGTAATATATATTAGGAATCAAAAGACTATGACTAGTGACTGGTGACACGCACACACACGCACTCATACATACGTACGCACATTAAACTGCCACTATTTATTAAAAATGGCTGATAATTCCTGCACCTATCAACTTCTTTCCTTGAAAATGTGCAAAAGTACATTGATCTTAAAATTTAATTTCTACAACTTCCTTTACAAATCTGGATTAAGCGATTTGTTAAACACCAGTTTTAATCCATCTAGGGTAAGACGATAAAATACATCCGGCAGCAAAGCATTTGATCAGAAGATTTTCAGGAGCGTGGAATCACCTCTTAATTGCTGGTGTTCTCACATCCACCATGACCCGAGGTAGTAGCACTAGCCAGGTTCTCATCAGTGAGCAAA
>OZ010613.1:59588902-59591402 GCA_963932145.1 Acanthosepion lycidas | reverse complement strand
CAAAATCCCAATGTTTTTGTATGTGTTTTGTTCAGTGAAATCATAGAATCTTTAAACAAATATGGGACTGAACATAGACATAAACATTAACTTAAAGAAATAGATTTTCTAGATGTCGCCTTCAACATAAGAAAAGATAAATATAACACATATATTCCAGCCACCGGCAATCAATAATCAAGCAGACATCTACATCAATTAACAGAAGAAATTCTGCTGGTTCCTCAAGTGCAACTATCTTCAGCGAAGCCAAGAAAACTATGAAACAGCCCTAAAAGATAGTGGATTCACGGCAACACACATGAACACCACACAGCACAAAAATTACAAGAAAAGAAACATCATATGGTTCAACCCACCGAAAAACACGAAGATACAAAACGTAGAAAAATTTTTCTTTAACCACGTACACAAACACTTCTCAGTATCAGGCACACCGCACGAGATATTTAACAAAAAAACAGTAAAAACCAGTTACAGTTGCATCAAGAACATAACACAAATAACAACAGGAAAACAACCAAAAATATCACATAAACAAATCAAACCAGCGTGTAACCGCTGAACAAAGTACGAATGTCCCTTAAAAGACAATTGCTTGCAGAAAAATACAAGACACCAAACCACTGTAAAATTAACAGATAGTGAAGAAAAATAGTGAAACTGAAAGAAAGACACTAGAACCAATGAAACTACACACAGAAACTGTAAATGGTAAATACTCGAAGAGCACATTGCTTTCTAAACATAACTGGTAGATTAAGAACACAAGCCAAATCATGCTAAAATATACTGGAAAATAAGTGAAACAGCATCAGACTTCAACAGTAAATTCAAAATCTGTAAACTCTGTATCGACAAAAAAATAGCTATAATTGTCTTCGCAGACCAACAGAAACTACTAAATAAAAGATCAGAACTAATCCCAAAATGCAGACATGAAAACAAATTTTTACAAAGTTACTTAAAAATCGAAAACTGAAAACGAACAAGAATAAGCAAAAATAAATAAATATTACGATAAAAAGAATAAACAAAAATAAGCAAAATGAATTAATCCAAGCAAATAAATAAGTAAATTATAAACAAATTAATAAACCACGAACACACACACACATACATAAACACAAGTAAAATATTCAATAGCAAATAAAAAAGTTAACAAACAATACTATTTATAAATGTAAAAGACAATAAAAAAACTGTAATAGTTGGCTACGCGTTTCATCCAATGTGGACTATTTTCAAGGCTAAAACAAAATGAATTTATTAAACAAAGTAACTAATAATAACAAGAGCCAAATGTTCTTAGAAACTGGAAGAATTTACAGAACGCCCTTTTCATACTGTTAACTGAAAATTAAGTCAATTACTGTCACGTGTGGAGATATTGTTATTATTTACGCTTGTTGGAGGGACTGTCAGTGTCTTTTTTTCTCCTTTTTATACTCTTCTGAAACTTGGTATTAGGTTAGGGCAAAAATAAGGTCGTTTTCTCACATATGTTATTTTATATATGATTTCTGAATTAATTCATTGATATATATAGCCATGTTATATATAATTTTGAAGCGCGTTTTTCGCTCTATCGAATCGTGTTATTCGTTACCGTTCTCAATCTCTTCATTCATTTTTTTGCAGGCTTTTTCGACAGCATGGACAAAATTCAAATCCGCACGATTTTATTGTTCCAGTTCAAACTAGGCCGAAAATCTGCCGAGACAGCTCGTGATATCAATGATGGGTTTGGCCTAGGAACCACAAACGAACGTGTGGCACAACGGTGGTTCAAGAAATTTCGCAATGGTGACGAGAGCCTCGAAGATGAAGACGGTCGCGACCGGCCGACTGCGGTTGATAAGAAACATTTGAAAGCCTTAATTGAAGCCGATCCTCGCAAAACCACACGAGAAGTTGCTGTTGAACTCGAGGTCGACCACTCAACAGTCGTTCGCCATTTAAAGCAAAAAAGTCAAAAAAGTTGGATAAATAGGTGAACGATAATAATAAAAAAACGTCAAAAAACGACATTATTTTTGCACCAACCTAATATTTTCACCCCCACTTTTGAATTTTAATTATTTGCAAGTAAAATTGATATGTCCCGAAAAGGGATATATTTGTTCGAAGTAGCAAAGTGGTTGTTGTCTACTATAACCGAGTAGGACAATCTAGCAGGTAACCGTAATGAACTTGTCCTCGTCGTACTGGTAGGCAATATGCGTAGCCAAGTTCATAGGCGTCCTCAATCAGTCTGTATTTATGGCTGACACCAGCCAATCATATTACTATGAGGGGGAACGCAGGTGTATGCATATTCATTACATCAAATATGTATATCTCTTCTGTAATCGCGTTCCAAATTTCCGTCCCTCTTCGTTATATTGAGTGTGTCTTCGTTTGTGTTCCAATTTGCCATCATATACCTTTGAAAAAGGGTTGATCGAAAGTTACCTAAGGTATAACATGACGTCCGATTTGTTTAAATCTCTCTCTCGGC